>JAGFBZ010000079.1:0-81338 GCA_018398805.1 Hirundichthys speculiger | reverse complement strand
ATCATCTCTGACAGCTTCATTGATCATCTCTGATCATCTCTAATCATCTCTGATCATCTCTAATCATCTCTGACATCATCTGACATCTCTATCATCTCTGATCATCTCTAATCATCTCTGATCATCTCTGATCATCTCTGATCATCATCTGATCATCTCTAATCATCTCTGATCCTCTCTGATCATCTCTGATCATCTCTGATCATCTCTGATCTCATCTCTCTGATCATCTCTGAATCTCTCTGATCATCTCTGATCATCTCTAACATCTCTGAATCTCATCTGACATCTCTCTGATTCTGATCATCTCTAATCATCTCTGATCATCTCTGATCATCTTTACATCTTCATCTCTGATCACTCTATCATCTCTAATCATCTCTATCATCTCTGATCATCTCTGATCATCTCTGATCATCTCTGATCATCTCTGATCATCTCTGATCATCTGATCATCTCTGATCATCTCTGATCATCTCTGATCATCTCTGATCATCTCTGATCATCTCTGATCATCTGATCACTCATTGATCATCTCTGATCTCTGATCATCTCTGATCATCTCTGATCATCTCTAATCATCTCTGAATCAGCTTCATTGATCATCTCTGATCATCTCTAATCATCTCTCAATCATCTCTCATCATCTCTGATCATCTCTGATCATCTCTGATCATCTCTAATCATCTCTTCATCTCTATCATCTCTAATCATCTCTGATCATCTCTGATCATCTCTGATCATCTCTATCATCTCTGATCATCTCTATCATCTCTAATCATCTCTGATCATCATCTCTGATCATCTCTGATCATCTTCATCTGATCATCTCTGATCATCTCTAATCATCTCTCTGAATCATCTCTGATCATCTCTGATCATCTCTGAATCATCTCTGATCATCTCTGATCATCTCTGATCATCTCTCTGATCATCTCTGATCATCTCTAATCATCTCTAATCATCTCTGATCATCTCTGATCTCTGATCATCTGATCATCTCATCTGATCATCTCTATCATCTCTGATCATCTCTGATCATCTCTGATCATCATCATCTGATCATCTCTAATCATCTCTAATCATCTCTGATCATCTCTGATCATCTCTGAATCATCTGATCATCTGATCATCATCTCTCTGATCATCTATCTCTATCATCTCTGATCATCTTCATGATCATCTCTGATCATCTCTAATCATCTCTGATCATCTCTGAATCATCTCTGATCATCTCATCTCTGATCATCTCTGATCATCTCTGATCATCTCTAATCATCTCTGATCATCTCTGATCATCTCTGATCATCTCTGATCATCTCTCTATCATCTCTGATCATCTCTGATCATCTCTGATCATCTCTAATCATCTCTAATCATGATCATCTCTGATCATCTCTGATCATCTGATCATCTGATCATCTCTGATCATCTCTGATCATCTCTAATCATCTCTGATTCATCTCTGATCATCTCTATCATCTCTGATCATCTCATCTGATCATCTCATGATCATCTCTGATCATCTCTGATCATCTCTAATCATCTCTGAATCATCTCTCTGATCATCTCTGATCATCTCTATCATCTCTGATCATCTCTGAATCATCTCTGATCATCTCTGATCATCTCTGATCATCTCTGATCATCTATCATCATCTCTGATCATCTCTAATCATCTCTCAATCATCTCTGATCATCTCTGATCATCTATCATCTCTAATGATCATCTCTAATCATCTCTGATCATCTCTGATCATCATCTCTCTGATCGATCATCTCTGATCATCTCTGATCATCTCTGATCATCTCTAATCATCTCTGACATCTCTCATCTCTGATCATCTCTGATCATCTCTGATCATCTCTGATCATCTATCATCTCTAATCATCTCTAATCATCTCTAATCATCTCTCTGATCATCTCTGATCATCATCTGACATCTATGATCATCTCTGATCATCTCTAATCATCTCTGATCATCTGATCTCTGATCATCTCTAATCATCTCTGATCATCTCTGATCATCATCTCTAATCATCTCTCATCATCATTCTCATCTCTGATCATCTCTGATCATCTCTGATCATCTCTGATCATCTCTGATCATCTCTGATCATCTCTGATCATCTCTATCATCATCTGATCATCTCTGATCATCTCTAATCATCTCTGATCATCTCTGATCATCTCTGATCATCTCTGATCATCTCTGATCATCTCTAATCATCTCTGATCATCATCTCTCATTCTGATCATCTCTGATCATCTCTGATCATCTCTGATCATCTCTGATCATCTCTAATCATCATCTCTGATCATCTCTGATCATCTCTGATCATCTCTGATCATCTCTGATCATCTCTAATGATCATCTCTCTCTGATCATCTCTGATCATCTCTGATCATCTCTGATCATCTCTGATCATCTCTGATCATCTCTGATCATCTCTGATCATCTCTGATCATCTCTATCATCTCTGATCATCTCTGATCATCTCTGATCATCTCTGATCATCTCTATCATCATCTCTGATCATCTCTCATCTGATCTGATCATCTCTCTAATCATCTCTGAATCATCTCTGATCATCTCTGATCATCTCTGATCATCTCTCATCTCTGATCATCTCTGATCATCTCTATCGATCATCTCTAATCATCTCTGACAGCTCATCATCTCTATCATCTCTAATCATCTCATCTCATCTCTGATCATCTCTAATCATCTCTGATCATCTCTCTGATCATCTCTGATCATCTCTGATCATCTCTGATCATCTCTAATCATCTCTGATCATCTCTAATCATCTCTGACAGTTTCATTGATCATCTCTGATCATCTCTGATCATCTCTAATAATCTCTTATCATCTCTGATCATCTTTGATCATCTCTGATCATCTCATTGATCATCTCTGATCATCTCTAATCATCTCTCACAGCTTCATTGATCATCTCTGATCATCTCTGATCATCTCTAATCATCTCTGATCATCTCTGATCATTTCTAATCATCTCTGACAGCTTCATTGATCATCTCTGATCATCTCTAATCATCTCTGATCATCTCTAATCTCTGATCATCTCTGATCATCTAATCATCTATCATCTCTGACAGCTTC
This sequence comes from Hirundichthys speculiger, assembly GCA_018398805.1. Taxonomy (NCBI): domain Eukaryota; kingdom Metazoa; phylum Chordata; class Actinopteri; order Beloniformes; family Exocoetidae; genus Hirundichthys; species Hirundichthys speculiger. The sequence goes on along the minus strand of JAGFBZ010000079.1, from coordinate 78,213 downwards.
ATTGATCATCTCTAATCATCTCTGATCATCTCTGATCATCTCTGATCATCTCTAATCATCTCTAATCACCTCTGATCATCTCTAATCATCTCTAATCACCTCTAATCATCTCTGATCATCTATGATCACCTCTGATCATCTTTAATCATCTCTGACAGCTTCATTGATCATCTCTGATCACCTCTGATCATTTCTAATCATCTCTGATCATCTCTAATCATCTCATCAATGTCTGGAGTGGTTTCAGTTCTTTGGTGTCGTTGATGTTCACACTCACTCTTCTTCTGTCCTCGGTACTGCTGGGACTTCTTCCGGTGTTTGGCGGCGGCCGACTGCAGGTCCCTGGATCCTGACACACACCAACACACCTCAGTGAACGCCGTTTCCCTCCGCGGACGCCTCACCTGTCAGAGGTGAGCTTTACCTGCGCCGAGGGCGGGCGGCTGCAGCTGGTACCCCGTCAGCTGACACCAGCCCACCGGGTACAGGTCGGGCGACTCGCAGTCCACCCACTGGTCGTACTCGTCCTCCCAGCCGTCGAAGTGGATCCGCAGCAGCCGGTGGACGATGCGGGTCACCGTGGCGACGCAGACGAGGCGGGGCTCCATCAGGTCCACGGCCTCCAGCTTCATCCCGGGACGGAAACCGTGGTTGGGGACGTCCTGGTGGAGGAAGAACCAGGGTGAGACATCTGGACATCTGGACGTCTTAGATGAACAACTTCCTGTCGTCTCTTCAAACCTCACTGAAGAAAACGGAGATTCTTGTTCTGCTGCAAAATATCCGGTTTTAAAAAGTTGCAACTTTCTGTCCGAAAACCAAACTTTTGTTTTACTAAATGTGACTAAATTCACATTTAGTCGTGAAATAATAAATGTTGCTAAATTGCAACTTTTTGACAAAAAATGTCAACTTTCACATTTTTGTTGTAAAACTCATCAATCTTTCTCTTTTTTTTTCTCTAACAAAATTGTTACTTTTTAACATCTCAGTTTCTTTTTTTTTTTTTTTACACAAAAAATCACGATTTGATTTTTTAAAAAAGTTCCAACTTTTTTGCAACTTTTGAAGTTTTTGTTGTAAAACTGCAACAACGTGACCGACGTCAGACTGACGGCTCTGCTGGAGGACACCTGTCCAGTCGCAGGCTAAAAGGGGAGGAGCTTAAGCGCCACCTGGAGTCCACCTGTGACATCAGGCTCTGCAGTGTAACATTGATGAAGATGTTAATATCTAAGGAGCACCAGCTCAGGTGGGGTGACAGGTAACTGAAGTGATGAGAGGAAGTCTCTGGACATCTGAGCCTGAAACCCAGGTGTTGAACCCCTGGAATCCCACCTGGGCGTCTGGTCTCACCTTGTTGAAGAGGGTGACTGGAGCAGCCACAGACCTGGTCTCCTTCAGGTACTCGAACCACCTGAAGGGCAGAGTGCAGTAACCTGCCGAAGAGAGAGACGAGAGCGTGATGTGACTGATCTCTGTCCCCTAACCCCTAACCCCCTAATCCCCTAAACCCCTAAACCCCTAACCCCGAACCCCCCGAAACCCCCCTAACCCCCTAACCCCTAACCCCTAACCCTAACCCCAACCCCCCCTAACCCCTAAACCCCCTAAAAACCCCGAACCCCCAAACCCCGAACCCCCTAACCCCCTAACCCGAACCCGAACCCCCGAACCCCAACCCCGAACCCCGAAACCCCGAACCCCGAAACCCCGAACCCCGAACCCCCGAACCCCCGAACCCCAACCCCTAAACCCCTAACCCCCCGAACCCCGAACCCCGAACCCCCCAACCCCTAACCCCTAACCCCCCCGAACCCTAACCCCAACCCCTAAAAACCCCTAACCCCTAACCCCTAACCCCCTAACCCCTAACCCCCCTAACCCCCTAAACCCCCCGAACCCAACCCCTAAACCCCTAACCCCTAACCCCCTAAACCCTAACCCCTAACCCCTAACCCCTAACCCCTAACCCCTAACCCCTAACCCCCTAACCCTAACCTAACCCCCTAACCCTGAACTCCCCTAACCCCCTAACCCTAAACCCCTAACCCCCTAACCCCTAACCCCTAAAACCCCTAACCCCTAACCCCTAACCCTTTTCTGTCTCTACTGACCGAAGACCCTGAGACCACAGATCTTTAACCAAGTCCTGGTGTCAAAAAACATCTGGAATAATGATGGGATCACTTCAACATCCCACTAAAACCTACTACAATCAGATTCCGTTTGTACGCGACGGTGCATCTAAACAGCTTTTTCTAACTTCCTGAAGGATCCAGACATGTCTGGACTTCCTCCTTCATCAGTACCTCTGGGGGGCGTCAGCTCGATCTTATTGATCTCACAGAAGCCGGCAGGGAAGATGGAGGGAGACGTGGAGTGATAGCAGAACCAGTCCGATCCGTCGACCGCCTCCGAGCCGTCGATGCCGATCATCAGGTACCCGTCTGCCAGCACCTGCAGGAGGAAGACCACAGCTGTCAGAACCCGCCCAGCCGGTTCCAGTCGGCTCCAGACGGGTCACCCTCCTCGTCCTCACCTTCCTCACCGTGGCCACGCAGATGGCGGACAGGTTCAGAGGGTCGATGGCCTCCAGCTTCATCCCGTCTACAAACCAGGAGCCGCTCTGGTCCACCTCCTTCACCTGCAGGACACGAGAGACCCGGTTTCAGACCCGCTGCCCTCTGGTGGCGAAAACGCAGAACAAACACGCTGCAAACATTTCTAACATGAATGAACCCAGTTCAGTTCACTTCTCATCAGCTTCATCCGGTTTGTTGATTAAGATCCAGTTTTACCAGCGGTGCACGATAAATATCGACCCGATAACTATCGGGACGATAACTATTGACCCGATAACTATCGGGCCAATAACTATCAGCACGATAACTATCGACCCGATAACTATCGGGCCGATAACTATCGGGACGATTACTATTGACCCGATAACTATCGGGCCGATAACTATCGGGCTGATAACTATCGGGCTGATAACTATCGGGACGATAACTATTGACCCGATAACTATCAGCACGATAACTATCGACCCGATAACTATCGGGCCGATAACTATCGACCCGATAACTATCGGGCTGATAACTATCGGGCTGATAACTATCGGGACGATAACTATCGGGCTGATAACTATCGGGCTGATAACTATCGGGACGATAACTATTGACCCGATAACTATCGACCCGATAACCGATAACTATCGGGCCGATAACTATCGGGATAACTATCGACCCGATAACTATCGGGCTGATAACTATCGGGCTGATAACTATCGGGACGATAACTATTGACCCGATAACTATCGACCCGATAACTATCGACCCGATAACTATCGACCCGATAACTATCGACCCAATAACTATCGACCCAATAATTATCGACCCGATAACTATCGACCCGATAACTATCGACCCAATAACTATCGACCCAATAACTATAGACCCGATAACTATCGACCCAATAACTATCGACCCGATAACTATCGACCCGATAACTATAGACCCGATAACTATCGACCCAATAACTATAGACCCGATAACTATCGACCCGATAACTATCGACCCGATAACTCGACCCGATAACTATCGACCCGATAACTATCGACCCGATAACTATCGACCCGATAACTATCGACCCGATAACTATCGACCCAATAACTATCGACCCAATAACTATCTACCCGATAACTATCGACCCAATAACTATCGACCCGATAACTATCGGGACGATAACTACCGGGCTGATAACTATCAATAAGTCCGATATCACGACGAATAGCCCCGATAACATCTATATTTCTGTCAACAACTGACCACCAACAGTTTAGTCTCGGACACGCTCACCTTGGCAAACAGCCGTCCAGGTGCGTCCACCTGACCTTCCTTCTTCGTCACATCTAGAAGCAAACAGACAGCATCGTCAGGTCACGCCGCCGCTCGGCGCCGCCCCGTTACGCCTGAACTCAGACCCACCGGATCGTTTGAAGCGGTGCCCGATGGACCGAGACCAGCCGATGCCGTGGATCAGCGGGCTGTACATGTGACACCAGAAGTCGTCCGTCCCGTCGTCGCACTCCTCGTACACGAGCCGCAGGCGCCCGCCGCCGATCACCTGCAACGACGGCCGTCAGGGAGACCCGTTAGAACCCCGACAGGAGCTACCGGTCCCTGTCCAGGCGTCTACCCTCCTCTAGAACATCTGGGTGGTTCTGATCCGTCCCTCTGACTGGCCAGAATAACATCTAAGAACCTTCTACAGAACTGAACTGGTTCCCTCCAGGACCCTGGCGAGGGTAAAACCCGTCGCCCACCTGCTCCACCAGCGCCACCCGGGTCCGACAAAGGTGGGTCTTGTCCACCACCTCCACCCTCATCTGCTTCTTGAAGGGGAACTGCATGCTCTCCTGCACCTGCGGAGGAACAGGTGAAGGAACCGGTCACCTGGATGAACCTTTCTCTTTGATTCTGGACGTTGGTGTCGTTTGAGTTGTTCTGGTGGTTCTGGACCAGAGACCCATTTCTAAAACCGGTACCGCACCAGTCTGACGGTGAATCACTGCAACGTTCTGTTCACGACCCGCTCTGAATGACGGAGTAGCTAAACTAACTAAACTATAAACCATCTACGTACGCAACAACGTGCTTCTGCGTCTCCGAACCAGTCCAGGAACCAGTCCAGGAACCAGTCCAGGAACCAGTCCAGGAACCAGTCCAGGAACCAGTCCAGGAACTAGTCCAGATGCTTTCACACCAGCAGCAGCAGCTTTCCCTTCACTGACACACACCTTAATCAGATCGATTTATTTTAGGGATTCACGATAACTATCGGGCCAATAACAGGAAATTATGACGTCATTCCGATAAGTCCGATATCACGATGAATAGCCCCGATAATATATATATTTTTTTTTTAATCTCGCTCCCTCTGAGCCTTGAATGACCAGCAGTGAATGTTATGTTCAAGTGATGTCGGCATAATCAGAAAAACGATTACTCAATCAGGAAAATCAAGAATACCCCCTCATGCCAGAAAACAACTCATTAACTCGGTCATAATTTTAGTAGTTGCTGAACTTGAATTGATATTCACAGTATTCCCCTCATGTTACACATAAAAAATTGAAAAAATAGAAAAGGCTGAAAAAACGACTAGCAAACGAGGGAACGTGGGAATTTACGTTACACCTTGAATGCACCATGGCGGAACAGCGCGCTGAAAAAAAAAAAAAAAAACATGGCGGCGATGGTGAAGAACTTCGTTCAAGTTTCAGAAGAAGATAGTTTGCTGGTTATTTGTGACAAATGCTCCAAGCGAAGGAGGGAAAAATAGCACAAACTTTAATACGTAAAACCCGACCAGCCACCTGAAACATAACGTGAGCTAACATGAGCTAACGCTAACGTGAGCTAACGTGAGTTATCGGTTATCAGCATTTAGTTATGGGTTTAAAAAAACAGTTATCGTTTATCCATAATTGATTTATCAGACCTAATTATCCCTGGAATTACTCCTTTTATTCCTATAATCAATCAACACTCTGGTTGATGTAAACGAAACAGAGACCGTTAGTCTGAACAGCAACGTCTCTGGGTTGGGAGGGAACTGGAACGTCGCCATAGAAACCAGCTGTCATGAGGTGACGGCGGTGTTGACGTGGTACCACGCAGCATCTAGTTTCAGATCTCTGTGGTGCCTAAAGTGGGCCCCTGAGGAACACCGGCCCTCCCAGTAAAAAAACTAAAATAAGAAGTAGGAGGAGCTTCTGCTGACAGTGGAGACGGTAAACACGGTCAGAACTCTCCAGCCAGCTGCAGGAGGGTTGAAGAACGAGGAACCGCAGAGGTTCTGGTTCGGTACCTTGGAGGAGAAATCCGGCGGCAGAGTTTTGGACCCCGTCAGTCTTTTGACCAGAAACGTCTTCCAGTTGTTGAACCGGTGCAGGATGGCTGAGGAGACAGAGACATCACAGCGTGTTTTAACATTAAATAAAGCCGCTGACGCAGGCCGGACCAATGACCCGGTTCCGACAGCAGGACTCTTACTCTGAGGGGGGACCAGGGGTTTCCCTCCGGCAGCACACCAGCCCACCGGGTGGATGTCGGGGACGCACAGGTTCAACCAGAAGTCTCTGGCGGAGTCGCTGTCGAAGCCCTCGTAGCGCAGCAGGGCCTTGAAACCTGCAGCAGAGAGACACGCGGCGGTCAGCAGAACCCGACCAGAACCGAGGCTTCGTCTAAAGATGAAGAACCACCCCGAGGCCTTCCTGGACACCTGTCCAATAAAGCCTCTGAAGAAGCTGGTCCGGTACCAGCCAGTTTGATGATTCCTGCGATCCAGTACACCTTCATGGGGAGCCCGCTGTCCGTGTTCGGGACTTCCACCCGAACTCCTTCACTGACGTCTCCCCAGGACTTCCCCATCGGGACCTGGACCGACAGAACCAGAATAAGTCACCGACCATGACCCTGATGAAACCTACAGAACCACAGTCACGAACAGAACCACTAGGGAGACTGGACTGGACCACTGGAGACCACTGGAGACCACTGGAGACCACTGGAGACCACTGGAGGGACTCCACTGGATCCACTGGAGACTCCACTGGACTGACTGGACTCCACTGCACTGGACTGGAGGACCACTGGAGACCACTGGTCCACTGGAGACCACTGGCCACTGGAGACCACTGGACCACTGGAGACCACTGGCCACTGGACACTGGACCACTGGACTGGAGACCACTGGAGACCACTGGACTGGAGACCACTGGACTGGAGACCACTGGAGACCACTGGGAGTCCACTGGTCCACTGGAGGACCACTGGGAGACCACTGGGACCACTGGTCCACTGGAGACCTCTGGAGACCACTGGAGGGACCACTGGACTGGAGGTCCACTGGACCACTGGTCCACTGGTCCACTGGAGACCACTGACCACTGGACTGGATCCACTGGACCACTGGGACCACTGGCCACTGGAGACCACTGGGAGGACCACTGGAGACCACTGGAGACCCACTGGGGACCACTGGCCACTGGAGAGACCACTGGTCCACTGGAGACCACTGGGACTCCACTGGAGGACCACTGGACTAGGACCACTGGAGTCCACTGGAGACCACTGGGACCACTGGAGACCACTGGGACCACTGGACCACTGGTGGAGACCACTGGAGACCACTGGGACCACTGGACCACTGGAGGGGGAGACCACTGGTGGAGACCACTGGAGACCACTGGAGACCACTGGAGACCACTGGTCCACTGGAGACCTCCACTGGACTCCACTGGAGACCACTGGAGACCACTGGGACTCCACTGGAGGGGACCACTGGCACTGGAGGGGACTCCACTGGACTGGACTGGAGGAGACCACTGGTCCACTGGAGACCACTGGGGGACCACTGGGAGACTGGAGACCACTGGCCACTGGAGACCACTGGGAGTCCACTGGAGACCACTGGAGACCACTGGAGACCCACTGGGACTCCACTGGGACTGGAGACCACTGGGACTCCACTGGACCCACTGGAGTCCACTGGAGACCACTGGAGACCACTGGACCACTGGAGACTGAGCCACTGGAGACCACTGGAGACCACTGGTCCACTGGAGACCACTGGAGACCACTGGTCCACTGGAGACCACTGGGACTCCACTGGAGACACTGGGAGACCACTGGAGAGACCACTGGTCCACTGGGAGACCACTGGGACTCCACTGGAGACCACTGGAGACCACTGGAGACCACTGGAGACCACTGGGACTGGACTCCACTGGAGACCACTGGTCCACTGGGACTCCACTGGAGACCACTGGAGTCCACTGGGACTGGGACTCCACTGGTAGACCACTGGAGACTGGAGACTGGGGACTCCACTGGAGACCACTGGGACCACTGGGACTCCACTGGAGAGACCACTGGGACTCCACTGGACTGGAGGACCACTGGGGACTGGAGACCACTGGAGACCACGGGTTCACCTGCTCCACTCCACAGAGACTGTGTGGGTTCATGCCACTGTGTTTGTTTGTGTTGTACACACGTGTTTGAAGCAGCTGACCGGCGCTCCCGTCACGTCTCCGTCTCCAAGGTAACGGCCCCAGTCAAACACCTCCACAGGTGCTGCAGGAAAGAGAGCAGGCAGAGGGGACAGGTGAAAGGATTGGAGGAAGATGGAGAAGAAACCTCAGGGTTTATATCAGCAAATATCACAGCGAAACCTTTTAAGTGTATTTATGGTGATGTGAATAATTATCCTGAAGAACTTCTGTATCAGACCTCTAGAAACACCTCCAGGTCACATGGTCTCCCCTCCAGAGACTCATTTACATGCTTCACCTTTACCTGGTCTCATCTCACAGAGCTGCAGAGGAACTCACCGCTCTTCCTGAAGCTCTGTTGGCTGCTCTGGTTCTGACCGTAACTGGACAGTTTGGACATCAGCGGCTGTTTCTGCAGAATCTTGGCTTTTTTGGTGGGAGGCTTCCCCTTAAAAACACAGAGACGGTCAGAGCTTTAACCTGGACCGGACAAAACAGGACTGAACAGGGCTAAACAGGGCTAAACGGGACTAAACAGGACTAAACAGGACTAAACAGGACTAAACAGGACTGAACGGGACTAAACAGGACTAAACGGGACTAAACAGTTCAGGAAGCAGGTGGAGGAACGGATCAGTTCAGCTGTGACTCACATTCACAACAGGTTTAATTAAATACAGATTAACTACAATGCAAGAAAAATGCATTAAAACTAGTGGTGCACGATAACTATCTGTCCAATAACAGGAAATGATGACGTCATCCCGATAACTCCGATATCACGACGAATAGCCCCGATAACATTTATATTTCTGTCAACACAGCAGTGTCTCGCTCCCTCTGAGCCTTGAATGACCAGCAGTGAATGTTATGTTCAAGTGACGTCGGCATAATCAGAAAAACGATTTCTCAATCAGGAAAATCAAGAATACTCCCTCATGCCAGAAAACAACTTGTTAACTCGGTCATAATTTTGGTAGTTGCTGACTTTAATTGATATTCGCAGTATTTTCCCCTCATGTTACACATAAAAAGAAAAAAAAATAGGAAAAGGCTGAAAGAACGACTAGCAAACGAGGAAACGTGGGAATTTACGTTCCACCTTGAATGCAGCCTGCAGCACAGCGCTGATCACAACAAACATGGCGGCGTGGAACTTCGTTAAAGTTTCAGAAGAAGATAGTTTGGTGGTTATTTGTGACGAATCCTCCGAGTGAATTCTACGAGGAGGGAAGCACAAGCTTTAATACGTAAAACCTGATCAGCCACCTACAACATAACAATCACTTCCATGGAGTTTTGAAATCACGCTAACGTGAGCTAACGGAAGCTAATGCTAATGTACGCAAGCCAGCAGGAGTCTCTCCTCTCCCCTCATTCCTCTCATCTAAAGCTTCCATGAGATTAAAAAATAAAAACTACTAAACCTCATTTACTTTAATTAAAGGTATTAATTTAAATGGAACCACAAGCCAAAATCCTTTAAATGTTAATCTTTTTCAGTTAGTAATTCTGATGCATGTATTTCCATCAGTTCAAGGAGCCTTTATTTTTTATATCAGTCAGTAATGAACCTTATTTAAGTTAATGTGAGATATCAAATAGGTTTGTTTGATAGCTTTAAGAAAATGTTTGAGAGGCTTGCCAATAGTTTTTATTGGAAAAATAAATATTTGTTCATTTAAAGAGTCAAAACTGTTTTTGGTTTTGTTCATAGTATGATGTAATGATCTTAGGTATATGTGTGTGTTATCGGTTATCGGCCTTTAGGAGCTGAAAGTTATCGGTTATCGGTTTTAAAACTCAGTTATCGTGCATCCCTAATTAAAATACGGGAATAAACCGTTTCTCTGCAAGAGTTTGTCCTGAAATGTTGATCTGATTTTCATCCGAGAGACTCCTGGCCCCTGACCAGTCTCAGACTGGCCAGACTGGTCAGACTGGTCCTGTGAGGGTGGTACCTGCAGTCTGGCCAGGATGCTGGCCTTCTTGGAGTTGGAGGAGTAACTCCTGGAGCAGGAGACGCTGCAGAAACGCTTGGTCTTGCTGTAGAAGGCGTCTCTGACGCCGACCATCCCGCACATCTCACAGGTGGCTGAGGAGACAGGTACACAGTTCAGGACCAGGGGGTCGTGACATCACAGCAGGTGAGCAGCTCCGCCCACCCAGACCAGCATCCTGACGCTTTTCAGATCTCCAACCCAGACCTTCAGATCCCCAACCAAGACCTTCAGATCCCAACCAGACCTTCAGATCCCCAACCAAGACCTTCAGATCCCCAACCAAGACCTTCAGATCCCCAACCAAGATCCTCAGATCCCCAACCACCTCCAGATCCTTCAGATCCCAACCAGACAGATCCAACCAAGACCTTCAGATCCCCAACCAAGATCCTCAGATCCCCAACCCAGACCTCCAGATCCCAACCCAGACCTTCAGATCCCCAACCAAGATCCTCAGATCCCCAACCCAGACCTTCAGATCCCCTACCAAGACCTTCAGATCCCCAAACCAGACCTTCAGATCCCCAACCAAGACCTTCAGATCCCCAACCAAGATCCTCAGATCCCCAACCCAGACCTTCAGATCCCCAACCCAGATCAGATCCCAACCAAGACCTCAGATCCCCAGATCCCCAACCCAGACCTTCAGATCCCCAACCCAGACCTTCAGATCCCCAAACCAGACCTCAGATCCCCAACCCAGACCTTCAGATCCCAACCCAGACCTTCAGATCCCAACCAAGACCTCCGGATCCCCAACCCAGACCTTCAGATCCCCAACCCAGACCTTCAGATCCCAACCAAGACCTCCGGATCCCCAACCCAGACCTTCAGATCCCCAACCAAGACCTTCAGATCCCAACCCAGACCTTCAGATCCCAACCCAGACCTTCAGATCCCCAACCAAGACCTTCAGATCCCCAACCCAGACCTTCAGATCCCCAACCAAGACTGTGATTGGCTGTGTAACAGTGGGAATGGCTGTGAGTGTGCATGGGACCAGTGGGACCAGTGGAACCAGTGGGACCATTTCATGAAGCGAACAGGTGTGTGTGGGAACCACTAGAACCAGAACCAGAGTGAACCAGTCAACAGCGTTCTCACTGACCCATGCCCGCCTTTCCGTCAGGGTAGGTGTACACCTGTCCGTTGGTCTTGATGAGCATCAGTGAGGAGGCGGAGCTTAGCGGCGCTCCGTCCCCCAGCTCATCGTCTTCGCTGTCCTCCGGACTGGAGGCTCCGCTCCCGCCGCTGGACTCGCTGCTGCAGCTGCTCCGGTCCTCCTCCGGCCCGTCCAGCATCCCGAAGGAGTCCTGCCGCTTCCTGGACTGGCGCTCCACCTGAGGACGAAGGTGCGCCGGTCACACAGACGCTGAACGAGGACGTTTCAGGGACTCGACCAACTCGGTGGACGCAGATCCGGTCCGGACGGTGATTAACCGAAACCCAGAAACCCAGCTGAGACCTGCAGCTGTTTCACCGTCAAATCTGACAATTCAGTCACGATTTCACAGCATTTACAGCCTTTATTTTTACAACAAAAACATGCAATGTTATAAAAGTCAAGACTCTGTGAAATTTTAGATTTTAGGACAAAAATATGCTCTTGATGACAAAGTTTCAATATTTGGAAATTTGTGATTTTTTTCAACAATTTCTGATTTTAGGACATTAAATTGTAATTATATGAAATTCAGAATCTCACGACAAAATCTTATGTCAAGTTGTGATTTTGCAATATTTTACAACAAAAAGTCACCAATTTTAGTGATTTTACAATTCAAATTTTTACATTTTTATAACATGTGCAGTTCCACAAAAGTCATAATTTTGTAATAGAGTTGGGAATTTATCAAAAATATGCAATTTTGTGCTGCTATAACAAAAAGTCATGATTTTGTTTTTGCTTTTTATGACAAAGTCACGATGTAGGAGAATTTTAATTAATTAAGTCAAGATTCTGTGAAATTTGAGATTTTAAGACAAAAAAATGCTCTTGATGACAAAGTTGCAATATTTGGAAATTTGTGATTTTTACAACAATTTCTGATTTCAGGACATTAAATTGTAATTATATAAAATTCAGAATCTCACGACAAAATCTTATGTCAAGTTGTGATGTGGCAACAGTCAATATTTTACAACAAAAAGTCACCAATTTTAGTGATTTTACAATTCAAATTTTTACATTTTTATAACTGTGCAGTTCCACAAAAGTCATAATTTTGTAATAGAGTTGGGAATTTATCAAAAATATGCAATTTTGTGCTGCTATAACAAAAAGTCATGATTTTGTTTTTGCTTTTTATGACAAAGTCACGATGTAGGAGAATTTTAATTAATTAAGTCAAGATTCTGTGAAATTTGAGATTTTAAGACAAAAAAATACTCTTAATGACAAAGTTGCAATATTTGGAAATTTGTGATTTTTTTCAACAATTTCTGATTTTAGGACATTAAATTGTAATTATATGAAATTCAGAATCTCACGACAAAATCTTATGTCAAGTTGTGATTTTGCAGCAGTCAATATTTTACAACAAAAAGTCACCAATTTTAGTGATTTTACAATTCAAATCTTTACATTTTTATAACTGTGCAGTTCCACAAAAGTCATAATTTTGTAATAGAGTTGGGAATTTGTCAAAAATATGCAATTTTGTGCTGTTATAACAAAAGGTCATGATTTTGTTTTTGCTTTTTATGACAAAATCACGATGTAAGAGAATTTTAATTAATTAAGTCAAGATTCTGTGAAATTTGAGATTTTAAGACAAAAAAATGCTCTTAATGACAAAGTTGCAATATTTGGAAATTTGTGATTTTTACAACAAATTCTGATTTCAGGACATTAAATTGTAATTATATGAAATTCAGAATCTCACGACAAAATCTTATGTCAAGTTGTGATTTTGCAACAGTCAATATTTTACAAAAGTCACCAATTTTAGTGATTTTACAATTCAAATTTTTACATTTTTATAACTGTCCAGTTCCACAAAAGTCATAATTTTGTAATAGAGTTGGGAATTTGTCAAAAATATGCAATTTTGTGCTGTTATAACAAAAGGTCATGATTTTGTTTTTGCTTTTTATGACAAAGTCACGATGTAGGAGAATTTTAATTAATAATACAAAATTCACAAATCTATAACATAAAGTTGTAAATTTAAAAAAAGTTACCTGTAGTTGGAGCTGCAAGAAAATGCAGCTACAATCCAGTCGAAGACTTTAAAAAGGTGCTTTTCTTTTCTTTTAAATTTTATGGTGTGTGCTCCAATATGTCATTAAATATTCTATCCTTAATAATAGACCATTGTCTATTTTCCTCTCAATACAGTGAGACAGAACATTTCAAAAATAATTAATATATATAACATATTTACAACTTAAATAAAGTTTCTATAAATAAAACAAGAATTTGTTGTATTTTTTTTTTTGGGGGGGGGGGTTGCACCATTTAATAAAAGCTGTAAGAAAATCCTGTTTCTAATACAACGAAACACTGCGATTTTAGGACATAACGTTGTACTTTTATGTCATAAAGTCACAATTTTGAATAACTTTTGTAAGAATTTTTTTAAACAAAAAGGTTTAATTCGGCAAAAATTCTTGATTTTAGGACAGAAAGTTGCAAAATTCACAATTTCTGGACATAGTTGCAAGAAAATGCTCTTTGTCGTCAACCTAGGACTTTAAAAAAATACAGCTGCTTTATTTTCTATTTTAAAATGTGCACTCCACCAAGACTTTAACAATGTTTCATGACCACAAAGACCACTGAGCCTTTTTTTAAATTCCCTATATTACATTTTTTTAATTACTGTTTTTTGAAATGCCCTTTTTTTCTTTATTACAAAAAGTGACGTTTTAAGTAGACATTTTAAGCCCCTGATGGCTTGCCATACTGGCAGCACTGCACTGCGGTGCCCTGCTGACAACACGCACCGGATGACCTCCAGAAATCCGCTAATTTCAGGTTCGTTTCACTCCTGCCGGCAGGACGGAGTCCGTCTACCGCACTGCGCCGCTGGATCTCAGTTGGGAACAGCCGTCATGTCTATCGGCCGGTGTTTAGCGGCTCCAGGAGCTGCAGTTTGTCTCTGAATCGTTAATTAGTTTTTTCACTGATTGTCTTTCTTTGAAGCAGCCGCTGAAACGACCAAAACAAAGGCGGGAAAAGAGCGCTTCCGCCGCCGTGACAGGGCCGCGGGACTCACCGGTTCTCTGGTGTTCTCCATGGGGGAGAGCCACAGGGGGGAGCCGACGCGGTCTCAGACTCACCAGGACCCGCTGGAGCAGAACTTAAATCCGTTCACGGACATAAACAACACCATTGTCACCGCTGTCACGGCTCCGGCGCACTGGTGCCGAGCGCTGATTGGCTGGAAGGCCTGCTTCGTGTTATGAATCGGACTGACGTTGAGTCCTCCGGCGCCCTCTGCTGGACAGAGACTGAAGTTCAAAAACAGAGGACTACAAGGTCCTTTGACAGGATTTTCAAGGTCATTGGAAATTAATTATGTTGTTTTATCTAATTGTATTTATTTATTAATACAGTGATAATATAAAAAATAAGATTTAAGACAAATAATAATGATGATGTGGGCAATCCTAAGTACCCCCAACTGCTTCCATAGCTCAGCTCCATCTGTGTGGAGGTTCAGTCTGCTAATCCTTTACATGATAAAAACAGTTCATATTTAATCATATTCTTTCAGAGGAATATTGAATTTTCAAATAGTTACCATCTCTAACCTCCATCACTTCTAAACCAAAATTAATCACGAAAACCTCCAATAGATGTTCCACATTACCCGAATGGCTAAAACTGACCATTTCTAAGGTTTAGAGAAAAATTATAAATGACTAAAAAACACGTAGCAGAAACGTGCTTGAACTTTAACGCTGACCGAAGCAAAGGATCAGAACGTGTTGAGTCACGGAGGTTGAAGAACTGAGGTCCTGGACTCAAAGTGAGAAACCCTTTTATTTCTATGATAAACAAAACAAAACAAACAGATGCTGAAGGAGCAAAACGAAAATAAAAAAAAAAGCCTCAAAACAGCAGCAGGAACTGGAAATCTGCTGTCTGACTTCTGATTGGTGCTCGATAGCAGGTAAACAGAGGTGAGCAGCACGTTGGAAAAAGGTCTCAGCTACCCAGAATGCACAGAGGGGACAGTCCCAGGTGGGTCAGACGTGGCTCCGGATCAGACCGTAGTGTCTGGGAGGTGGAGGTGAGCAGTGGGCGGGGCTTCAGGCAGCAGACAGACAGGCCTGCCGGACGCTCTGAGCCCAGGTGTTGAGCAGCTCCGTCACCGAGTGTTTGTCCGGCAGCTGCAGCAGTTGCAGTTTGGACGTCATGTTTCTGTGAACCGTCTGCAGGAAGCTGTTCGCACCTGGAAACACAAACCAGAGACGCCGATGAGGGCGGGAGATGTAGACGCTGATGACCTCTGACCTCTGACAGACCGAACATAACCGACTGATGATGTTCAACCACCTGATTCTGGAAAACAAGCATCTTCCTTCTCAGGAGCCCAGAATCACTTTAGATTAAAAAAGGTTCTCTGAGGAGGCCGCGTTCCTACCGACCGCTTTTACCGGGCTAGAGGCCGGTTCCTCTACCGACCGCTAGAGGGCCGGCGGTTCCTCTACCGACCGCTAGAGGTGGGTTCCTCTACCGACCGCGAGTAGAGGGTTCCTTCCCTACCGCTACCGGTTCCCTAGAGGCTGCGGTTCCTCTACCGACCGCTAGAGGGCGCGTTGACCGGTTCCTCCACCGACCGCTAGAGGCTACCGACCGCTAGAGGGTCCGGTTCCTCCGCTACCGTATAGACCGGTCCGGTTCCCTCCACCGACCGCTAGAGGGCGTTCCTCTACCGACCGTTCCTCTACCCAACCGCTAGAGGTGCAGTCCTCTACCGACCACTAGAGGGTCAGGTTCCTCTACCGACCGCTAGAGGGTGGGTTCCTCTACCGACCGCTAGAGGCTGCCAGTTCCTCTACCGACCGTTAGAGGGGCAGTTCCTCTACCGACCACTAGAGGCTGCGGTTCCTCTAAGTTCCTCTACCGACCGTAGACCGAGTTCCTCTACCGACCTAGAGGGCAGGTTCCTCTACCGACCGCTAGAGGGTCCGGTTCCTCTCCGACCGCTAGAGGTGCAGTTCCTCTACCGACCGCTAGAGGCTGCAGGTTCCTCTAACCGACCGCTAGAGGGTCCGGTTCCTCCACCGACGCTAGAGGGTCCGGTTCCTAACCGACCGCTAGAGGGTCCGGTTCTCACCGACCGCTAGAGGCTGCGTTCCTCTACCGACCGCTAGAGGGGTCCGGTTCCTCCACCGACCGCTAGAGGGTCCGGTTTCCTTACCGACCACTAGAGAGTCCGGTTTCCTCTACCGACCACTAGAGGCTGCGGTTCCTCCACCGACCGCTAGAGGGTCCGGTTCCTCTACCGACCACTAGAGGGTCCGGTTCCTCTACCGAGCTCTACCGACCCCTACCGACCACTAGAGGGTCCGGTTCCTCTACCGACCGCTAGAGGATGCGGTTTCCTCTAGACAGCTAGAGGCTGCAGTTCCTCTACCGACCAATAGAGGGTCCGGTTCCTCTACCGACCGAGAGGCTGCGGTTCCTCTACCGACCACTAGAGGCTGCAGTTCCTTACCGACCACTAGAGGGTCCGACCGTTCCTCTACCGACCACTAGAGGGTTCCTCTACCGACCACTAGAGGGTCCGGTTCCTCTACCGACCGCTAAGGCTGCGGTTCCTCTACCGACCGTTAGAGGGCTGCTGGTTTCCTCTACCGACCGCTAGAGGCTGCGGTTTTCCTCTACCGACCGCTAGAGGCTGCGGTTCCTCTACCGACCGCTAGAGGCTGCGTGTTCCTCTACCGACCGCTAGAGGCTTGCCCCTACCGACTAGAGGCCGGTTCCTCTACCGACCATAGAGGTGCGGTTCCTCTACCGACACTAGAGGCTGCGGTTCCTCTACCGACCGCTAGAGGCTGCCCGGGTTCCTCTACCGACCGCTAGAGGCTGCGGTTCCTCTACCGACCGCTAGAGGCTGCAGTTCCTCTACCGACCACTAGAGGCTGCAGGTTCCTCTACCGACCACTAGAGGCTTGCGTTCCTCTACCGACCGCTAGAGACTGCGGTTCCTCTACCGACCACTAGAGGCTGCAGTTCCTCTACCGACCACTAGAGGCCGCGGTTCCTCTACCGACCGCTAGAGGCTGCAGTTCCTCTACCGACCACTAGAGGCTGCTGTTCCTCTACCGACCGCTAGAGGCTGCAGTTCCTCTACCGACCACTAGAGGCCGCGGTTCCTCTACCGACCACTAGAGGCCGCGGTTCCTCCACAGACCGCTAGAGGCTGCGGTTCCTCCACCGACCGCTAGAGGCCGCGGTTCCTCTACCGACCACTAGAGGGTCCGGTTCCTCTACCGACCGTTAGAGGGTCCGGTTCCTCTCCTGGAACTCCTTCAGACTGCATTCGTCTCACCGTACTGCTCTCCGTCGTCGGTCCAGAACGGGCTCTGATCCGGATAATCTGCGGGAACGCTGAGCTGCAGAGGAGGAACGCTGGGCAGGTTCTTATCATCTGAGAGAACAAACATCACCGTCAGAACCAGAGCGGCTGTAACAGGCTGAACCGGGTTTATTCAGGTCCAGTCTCACCCAGCTTGCAGACCAGGTGCACGGTCCCGTTGTTGCTGCAGAACGCCGGGTCCAGGTTGACTAAGAACTTGACGTCGAGGCGGGCCACCTCCCCCTGCAGGATGTTGGGGATGGTCTGCCGCTCGTCCTCCTCGTGCTTCCTCTTCCTGCCGGTGATGTTTGGACCTCTGAGGAGCAGACAGACCTGTCAGAACTCCGGGCGGTTCAACGCCGTCTCCCGGGCATCCGAGGCCACACTTACGTGATGGGCGGCCCGTGGATGGCGCTCATGGCGGGGGCGAAGGTCCGGTACAGGGAGTGGTTGAAGACCGGGGAGCGGATGTTGGCCATGACGGGTCGTCCAGCAGCGGCTGACACAGGTACTGCTGCTTGGTGGGCACCGGGGGGGGCGCGGGGGGGGGGGGGTGGGCTGGAGCAGACAGGACAGGACGTCTCATCATCACTGATCAATAATCCCTCATTCTGGGTCACGGGACCTTATTTTGTCGGGGATTTGTCCCAACAACGTGGTAAAATGGTGGCAGAGAAAAGGACGCTGGTTTTTATACGAGAAAGTCGTAGTGGGCGAGAAAAGCCACTGGGCAGAAGGAAAGATGGCCGCTCGAGCAAAAGTAACATGTCAGGAAATGTTTGTCTGCTGGGTTGGAATCACTAACGGTTAAAGAGTCAAAATGATCTTGTAAGGGAAAAATCTTTACAGCGTATATCCTATAACACTAGTATTAGGGGTGTGAAAAAATATCGCAATTTTCAGCCGCCCAATATAATATCGATTTTTTTGGAAATGTATATATGTTGTAATAGTTACCTAAATGTGCAAAAACACTAATAATAAACAATAAATAGGTTGTTTTGGAGCAAATAGTTTTGACTAAATTCATCCTCTGAATGATCAATATCATCTGATGAACATATACAGCAACTTGATTTTTCATCTCTACTTTTAATTTTGATATTAACTGGGTAGAATATCGCAATATATCGTGATATTGTGATAATATCGTATCATGATACGATATACAGCAACTCGATTTTTCATCTCTACTTTTAATTTTGATATTAACTGGGTAGAATATCCCAATATATCGTGATATTGTGATAATATCGTATCATGATACGATATACAGCGACTCGATTTTCCATCACTACTTTTAATTTTGATATTAACTGGGTAGAATATCGCAATATATCGTGATATTGTGATAATATCGTATCATGATACGATATACAGCAACTCGATTTTTCATCTCTACTTTTAATTTTGATATTAACTGGGTAGAATATTGCAATATATCGTGATATTGTGATAACATCGTATCATGATACGATATACAGCAACTCGATTTTTCATCTCTACTTTTAATTTTGATATTAACTGGGTAGAATATCGCAATATATCGTGATATTGTGATAACATCGTATAATGATACGATATACAGCGACTCGATTTTCCATCTCTACTTTTAATTTTGATATTAACTGAGTAGAATATCGCAATGTATCGTGATATTGTGATAATATCGTATCATGACACGATATACAGCAACTCGATTTTTCATCTTTACTTTTAATTTTGATATTAACTGGGTAGAATATCGCAATATATTGTGATATTGTGATAATATCTTATCATGATACAATATACAGCAACTCGATTTTTCATCTTTACTTTTAATTTTGATATTAACTGGGTAGAATATCACAATATATTGTGATATTTTGATGTTGTGATAATATCGTATCATGATCCAAGTATCATGATACATATCGTATTGCGAGGTCCTTGCCAACACTCACCCCTAACGAGTTTAGACCAGCAGCAGGATTAGGAGAGATGCTAGAAAGCACATGACTAGGTTTTAATTTTGCATACAACTAAATTTTAAGGTTAAATCCATTTTAATTTAGACTCAGTCTCAAGGACAGACAAATTAAAATAGCAATAACAATAATAACAACTGTGACAGTAGAGCACTAGGATTACAATCAGTTACAATAGTCCATGTACAATAGTGAGCCAACAGTCTAGAAGCAATCCAAAAGTTTAATAGATATATTTTAACAACTACAAAGGCATTAGGACGCTGCAGGATGGCGACTACACCAGATAAAATACCACATGAACAAGAAGACGCTGTAAAATAAGTAACAAACTGGCAAAACGTACAAACAATACCAGTTAGATCCGGTCTGAAGGAGGAACTTTTGATTTTAGTCTGAGTGTATAAAAGCGTACAAACGCAAGAATAAAAGTAAGAACAGACAGCAGAAGAAAAAGAACGAACTGTAACTTCTGATCTGCCTAAACATCAGACGGAACATAAATAGACGGTGGACACGGGTCGAGCCATGATTAAAGGTGAGCAGAAACCTGTTTAATCTTCTCAGTCTGTTAAATTATACAAAATAATTTGTTACGTGTTACTGTGTGATCAAATAAGTATGTGTTTGTGTGAGTTTACTGTAGAGAGTTGGGTATTTAGTGTTTCTGTTTGAATGAAAAAAGGTGTCGGTGTGATTACATGATGACGCGGCTGTATTCTACCGTACTGTATTAGCGGCTGTATTCTACCGTACTGTATTAGCGGCTGTATTCTACCGTACTGTATTAGCGGCTGTATTTTACCGTACTGTATTAGCGGCTGTATTCTACCGTACTGTATTAGCGGCTGTATTCTACCGTACTGTATTAGCGGCTGTATTCTACCGTACTGTATTAGCGGCTGTATTTTACTGTACGGTATTAGCGGCTGTATTCTACCGTACTGTATTAGCGGCTGTATTCTACCGTACTGTATTAGCGGCTGTATTTTACCGTACTGTATTAGCGGCTGTATTCTACCGTACTGTATTAACGGCTGTATTCTACCGTACTGTATTAACGGCTGTATTTTACCGTACGGTATTAGCGGCTGTATTCTACCGTACTGTATTAGCGGCTGTATTCTACCGTACTGTATTAGCGGCTGTATTTTACCGTACGGTATTAGCGGCTGTATTCTACGTACTGTATTAGCGGCTGTTTTTTACCGTACTGTATTAGCGGCTGTATTCTACCGTACTGTATTAGCGGCTGTATTTTACCGTACTGGTATTAGCGGCTGTATTCTACCGTACTGTATTAGCGGCTGTATTCTACCGTACTGTATTAGCGGCTGTATTTTACCGTACTGTATTAGCGGCTGTATTCTACCGTACTGTATTAGCGGCTGTATTCTACCGTACTGTATTAGCGGCTGTATTTTACCGTACGGTATTAGCGGCTGTATTCTACCGTACGGTATTAGCGGCTGTATTCTACCGTACTGTATTAGCGGCTGTATTCTACCGTACTGTATTAGCAGCTGTATTTTACCGTGTACTTTGGTCTCTGCTGCTCCCAGTCTGAGCGCAACTCATACAACCGAGCTACAAGCATAGAGGCGTCGTTGCCGGCAGCAACAGAGGAAATAAACGGGAAAAGAAAAGTTACAGAGCAGCTCTAGGAGGGCGGAGACTAGACGACGTCAGTAGTGAGTGGTAGGTAGAGGGGCGGGGTTTGCTGGTGGCATAGAGGCACGACAGGAAAAAATAAAAAAGGTTTGGAATTTCTTCGCCGTGTTTAAAATCAGGTTAGATCTAATCTAATAGATGTAGTGTGTTTAACCTTATGCAGATTCTCCCACTTATGTTGGATTCTGATTAATATAAACCGTCTGATCAGTACTTTAATCTTTACTTTAATACAGCCGTTCCCAAACTTCAGAACACTAAGGCCCAAACTGAAATGTAAAAATCTCTGTGGTCCATGCAAACCTTTAAACACCACTTTGATCAACATACAGGATTAAAAGTTAAATTCCAATATTAATGAAAGGAGTCAACAGATAAGGTGACACTTGTCATGTTAAGATTACAGTAGAATAACTCAACTGGTTTGTTTTATTATTTCTAAATAATTTTCAAATCATGTAATAAATATTTTACAGTAATTAAAAACATGTTTAAATAAAATTGAGGTTTTAAAACATATTTGGTTATTTTAATGACCTCTCACGGCCCACCTGCAGTACCATGAAGGCCCACCAGGGGGCTGCGGCCCACATTTTGGGAATCACTGCTTTTATCTATTACAGTGAATAAAAAATGTGATTCCTATTGATTATATTGATTGTGATTTATAACTCTTTAATAATATTGCAAGGGATGTTATAGTTGGTTTTGGTAAACCACTGGCAGCAAATCTTTATCATTTCTTAAAATTATGCCGTTCAAATTTTGTTTGTGGAATTATATGAAGCAAATGATCTTTTGTTCTTCAATTCATGTGCATGATGGAGTTTTATATTTTAAACTTTAGGAAATTAGAATTTTAGTGCTTCTGCATAGTAAGATATAGGTCACTAGATGTATTTAGAGTATTGATATTTAGTATAGCGGTGGTGTAGTAGAGCGGTGGTGTAGTAGAGCGGTGGTGTAGTAGAGCGGTAGTAAAGTAGAGCGGTAGAGATAGAGGGGTTTTAGAGGAAGGTTTTAAAGTAAGTGAATTACTATCCAGTTTATTCACCGTCATGGTTTAATAACAACAGTTGAGATTTTTAATCTAATCTCAACTGTTGTTTCTTTTATTTGGATGTTTCTGGAACAGACGAGGATGTTTTTACGGTTTTTTAAGTTGAGGAGAATCAACAGCGAACATTCAGATGCAGATGTTTTAACTCAAACTGCTCTGATCTGTCGGACCTGAAAAGATTTAATTTTTAAAGACAGTGGAGAGAAGCAGCAGGATCAGAGGAGGTCTCACCACCGCCATGTCGTTCTTCAGCTTCTCCAACGCGATCTCACACTTCTGCAGCGTCTTCAGGGGACACCTGCAGGTCACATGACCGACGTGAACACAACAGAGGAGCTGATGGGAGGAGAGACAAGCAGCAGCGGTTCTGAGGGAGGAGACTCACCTGGTGTTTGGATCCGTCAGGATGTTCAGCAGACTCTTCATCTTACTCAGCTCCTTCTTCCTGTCTGGAAACAGACGGAAGCAAATGTTCACCCGTCTGCTGCTGACGGTCACATCCAGCTGTTGCATCAGTCACATCCAGCTGTTACATCCAGCTGTCACATCAGTCACATGCAGCTGTTACATCAGTCACATCCAGCTGTTACATCAGTCACATGCAGCTGTTACATCAGTCACATCCAGCTGTTACATCCAGCTGTTACATCCAGCTGTTACATCAGTCACATCCAGCTGTTACATCCAGCTGTTACATCAGTCACATCCAGCTGTTACATCCAGCTGTTACATCAGTCACATCCAGCTGTTACATCCAGCTGTTACATCAGTCACATCCAGCTGTTACATCCAGCTGTTACATCAGTCATCCAGCTGTTACATCCAGCTGTTACGTCAGTCACATCCAGCTGTTACATCCAGCTGTTACATCCAGCTGTTACGTCAGTCACATCCAGCTGTTACATCCAGCTGTCACATCCAGCTGTTACATCAGTCACATCCAGCTGTTACATCAGTCACATCCAGCTGTTACATCCAGCTGTTACATCAGTCACATCCAGCTGTTACATCCAGACACATCCAGCTGTTACATCCAGCTGTCACATCAGTCACATCCAGCTGTTAAATCCAGCTGTTACATCAGTCACATCCAGCTGTTACATCCAGCTGTCACATCCAGCTGTTACCACATCCAGCTGTTACATCCAGCTGTTACATCAGTCACATCCAGCTGTTACATCCAGCTGTCACATCAGTCACATCCAGCTGTTACATCAGTCACATCCAGCTGTTACATCCAGCTGTTACATCAGTCACATCCAGCTGTTACATCCAGCTGTCACATCAGTCACATCCAGCTGTTACATCCAGCTGTTACATCAGTCACATCCAGCTGTTTACATCCAGCTGTTACATCAGTCACATCCAGCTGTTACATCAGCGTCAGCATCCAGCTGTTACATCCAGCACATCAGCACATCCAGCTGTTACATCATCAGCTGTCACATCAGTCACATCCAGCTGTTACATCAGTCACATCCAGCTGTTACATCCAGCTGTTACATCTGTTACATCCAGCTGTTACATCAGTCACATCCAGCTGTACACATCCAGCTGTTACATCTGTTACATCCAGCTGTCACATCAGTCACATCCAGCTGTTACATCTAGCTGTTACATCAGTCACATCCAGCTGTTACATCAGTCACATCCAGCTGTTACATCCAGCTGTTACATCCAGTCACACATCCAGCTGGTTACATCAGTCACATCCAGCTGTCACAATCCAGCTGTTACATCAGTCACATCCAGCTGTTACATCCAGCTGTCACATCAATTACATCCAGCTTTACATCAGTCACATCCAGCTGTTACATCATCAGCTCCAGCTGTTACATCCAGCTGTTCGTTACATCAGTCTTCAGTCAGCTGTACATCAGCTGTTACATCAGTCACATCAGTCACATCCAGCTGTTACATCATCCATCAGCTGTTACATCCAGCTGTTACATCAGTCACATCCAGCTGTACATCCAGCGTTACGTCAGTCACATCCAGCTGTTACATCCAGCTGTCACATCCAGCTGTTACATCTGTCACATCTGTCCATCACCGTTTCGCTCTGCTGGCCGTGTCCAAGTTAAATCGGTTTGATTGACCATCCAATAAAAACACTCGATAATCAGATTTATCAGGAACTAATAAGATATTAACGTTAGTCATATTTGTGTTTATGGTTTTTATCATAAATGCATTAACATTTATGATATTTTTGTTTCTCCCGTTTTTAGACACAGCAGATATTTTTTGTGGTGTATTTTATTATTTACTCTGTTTTTTTTCTGCTGTGAGATCAATCAGCCGTCTGTTGTTGATCGATGAGTCCATCACCTTCATTTGCAGGTGTCTGTCTTTAGACCACGCCCCCCCCAGGGGTGAAGGTGACCTCTGACAGCCTGACAGGGCGGCGGCGGCGGCGGCGGCGGCTCACCTTCGTTCTTGTCGATCTTGTTCATCATGCGGCGCAGCGGCTCGATGTACTTGGACAGCTGCTTCAGCTTCTCCATGTACTGCTGGTCCTCCAGGGACGTGGCGCCGGCCGGACTCATCACGGAGCTGGGGTTACCTGAGGACGGCAGCAGGGGTTGGACCGACGCCTACCGGGCGGAGCTGAAGGCTCAGTGAGGGCCGCGGCCTACCTGGAGTGTTGAGCGGTCCTGGAGAGGGGACCCCGTAGTTCTGGGGGGTCCTGGACGTGGCCGGACTGGGGGAGGGCTGAGGGGAGGGGCTGGGCTGGAAGCCACCTGGAGACGGAGTGGGACCAGAGCTGTGGAGGAAGACCAGGGAGTTGGACAGGTAGCAGGTGGAGGGACGGGTCTACTTCGTGCTGGGGGGGGGCGTTACCTGGCCGAGTTGGGCTGTGAGGTGGGGGGCTGGGGTGACGGCTGGGGAGGAGGCGGCATCTGTGGCGTGGGGACCTGCACGGGTGAGGGCGATGACATCATTCCGTGCTGCTGCACCTGTGGAGGAGGTGAGAGACAGGTGAGCAGCTTCACCTGGTGTCGGGTTACACGCCCCAGCTCCACTTCAACAGGTCAGCTGACCTCTACGGCTGTAATATGGAGGCGGTTCTGGACCGTTCTGAGGTCAGGGCGGGTACCTGCTGCGTCATCGTCTGTGCTCCGACGGCGGTGGCGACGTTGGCGGCGGCGACGTTTGCGTGAGGAATGGAGGCGCTGACGGGGGGGCGGGGCATCCGGGCCATGTTCTGCATGTTGGGACGAACCATCTTCAGAAGAAGAAGACACGACAGAGACATGAGAGGACAGGTGGACAGGTGGACAGGTGGACAGTTCATGTCAGGGGTCACGTATTCAGATACAGAACAGTATTTGGTCCCGAGACTGACCTGGAGTTAATTAACCCGAGACTGACCTGAAGTTAATTAAACCCAAGACTGACCTGGAAATTAAACCTGAGACTGACCTGGAGTTAATTAAACCTGAGACTGACCTGGAGTTAATTAAACCTGAGACTGACCCGGAGTTAATTAACCTGAGACTGACCCGGAGTTAATTAACCTGAGACTGACCTGGAGTTAATTAAACCCGAGACTGACCTGGAGTTAATTAAACCCGAGACTGACCTGGAGTTAGTTAAACCCGAGACTGACCTGGAGTTAATTAACCCGAGACTGACCTGGAGTTAAATAAACCCGAGACTGATCTGGAGTTAATTAAACCCGAGACTGACCTGGAGTTAAATAAACCCGAGACTGATCTGGAGTTAATTAACCCAAAACTGATCTGGAGTTAATTAACCCGAGACTGACCTGGAGTTAATTAACCCGAGACTGACCTGGAGTTAATTAACCCGAGACTGACTTGGAGTTAAATAAACCCGAGACTGATCTGGAGTTAGTTAAACCCGAGACTGACCTGGAGTTAATTAAATCCGAGACTAACCTAGAGTTAATTAACCCGAGACTGACCTGGAGTTAGTTAAACCCCAGACTGACCTGGAGATAAATAAACCCGAGGCTGATCTGGAGTTAATTAAACCTGAGGCTGACCTGGAGTTAATTAAACCCGAGGCTGACCTGGAGTTAATTAACCCCGAGACTGACCTGGAGTTAATTAAACCCAAAACTGACCTGGAATTAATTAAACCCGAGACTGACCTGGAGTTAATTAACCCGAGACTGATCTGGAGTTAATTAAACCCAAAACTGACCTGGAGTTAATTAAACCTGAGACTGATCTGGAGTTAGTTAAACCTGAGACTGACCTGGAGTTAATTAAACCCGAGACTGATCTGGAGTTAATTAAACCGAGACTGACCTGGAGTTAATTAACCCGAGACTGACCTGGAGTTAATTAAACCCGAGACTGATCTGGAGTTAATTAAACCCAAAACTGACCTGGAGTTAATTAAACCTGAGACTGATCTGGAGTTAGTTAAACCGAGACTGACCTGGAGTTAATTAACCCGAGACTGACCTGGAGTTAATTAACCCGAGACTGACCTGGAGTTAGTTAAACCCGAGACTGACCTGGAGTTAGTTAACCCGAGACTGACCTGGAGTTAATTAACCCGAGACTGACCTGGAGTTAAATAAACCCGAGACTGATCTGGAGTTAGTTAAACCCCAGACTGACCTGGAGATAAATAAACCCGAGGCTGATCTGGAGTTAATTAAACCTGAGGCTGACCTGGAGTTAATTAAACCCGAGGCTGACCTGGAGTTAATTAACCCCGAGACTGACCTGGAGTTAATTAAACCCAAAACTGACCTGGAATTAATTAAACCCGAGACTGACCTGGAGTTAATTAACCCGAGACTGATCTGGAGTTAATTAAACCCAAAACTGACCTGGAGTTAATTAAACCTGGGACTGATCTGGAGTTAGTTAAACCTGAGACTGACCTGGAGTTAATTAAACCCGAGACTGACCTGGAGTTAATTAACCCGAGACTGACTTGGAGTTAAATAAACCCGAGACTGATCTGGAGTTAGTTAAACCCGAGACTGACCTGGAGTTAATTAAATCCGAGACTGACCTAGAGTTAATTAACCCGAGACTGACCTGGAGTTAGTTAAACCCCAGACTGACCTGGAGATAAATAAACCCGAGGCTGATCTGGAGTTAATTAAACCTGAGGCTGACCTGGAGTTAATTAAACCCGAGGCTGACCTGGAGTTAATTAAACCCGAGACTGACCTGGAGTTAATTAAAAACCCAAAACTGACCTGGAATTAATTAAACCCGAGACTGACCTGGAGTTAATTAACCCGAGACTGATCTGGAGTTAATTAAACCCAAAAAAACTGACCTGGAGTTAATTAAACCTGAGACTGATCTGGAGTTAGTTAACCTGAGACTGACCTGGAGTTAATTAAACCCGAGACTGATCTGGAGTTAATTAAACCGAGACTGACCTGGAGTTAATTAACCCGAGACTGACCTGGAGTTAATTAAACCCGAGACTGATCTGGAGTTAATTAAACCCAAACTGACCTGGAGTTAATTAAACCTGAGACTGATCTGGAGTTAGTTAAACCGAGACTGACCTGGAGTTAATTAACCCGAGACTGACTGACCTGGAGTTAATTAACCCGAGACTGACCTGGAGTTATTAACCCGAGACTGACCTGAGTTAGTTAACCCGAGACTGACCTGGAGTTAATTAACCCGAGACTGACCTGGAGTTAATTAACCCGAGACTGACCTGGAGTTAATTAAACCCGAGACTGACCTGGAGTTAATTAACCCGAGACTGACCTGGAGTTAATTAAACCCGAGACTGACCTGGAGTTAATTAACCCGAGACTGACCTGGAGTTAATTAAAACCCGAGACTGACCTGAGTTAATTAACCCGACCTGGAGTTAAATAAACCCGAGACTGATCTGGGAGTTAGTTAAACCCGAGACTGACCTGGAGTTAATAAATCCGAGACTAACCTAGAGTTAATTAACCCGAGACTGACCTGGAGTTAGTTAAACCCCAGACTGACCTGGAGATAAATAAACCCGAGGCTGATCTGGAGTTAATTAAACCCGAGGCTGACCTGGAGTTAATTAAACCCGAGACTAACCTAGAGTTAATTAACCCGAGACTGACCTGGAGATAAATAAACCTGAGACTGATCTGGAGTTAATTAAACCCGAGGCTGACCTGGAGTTAATTAAACCCGAGACTGACCTGGAATTAATTAAACCCGAGACTGATCTGGAGTTAATTAAACCGAGACTGACCTGGAGTTAATTAACCCGAGACTGATCTGGAGTTAATTCAACCCGAGACTGACCTGGAGTTAATTAAACCCGAGAATGACCTGGAGTTAATTAAACCCGAGACTGACCTGGAGTTAATTAAACCCGAGACTGACCTAGAATTAATTAAACCCGAGACTGACCTGGAGTTAATTAACCCGAGACTGACCTGGAGTCAATTAAACCCGAGACTGACCTGGAGTTAATTAAACCCAAAACTGACCTGGAGTTAAATAAACCCGAGACTGATCTGGAGTTAATTAACCCGAGACTGACCTGGAGTTAATTAAACCCGAGACTGACCTGGAGTTAATTAAACCCGAGACTGACCTGGAGTTAATTAAACCCGAGGCTGACCTGGAGTTAATTAAACCCGAGACTGACCTGGAATTAATTAAACCCAAGACTAACCTAAAGTTAATTAACCCTAGACTGACCTGGAGTTAATTAACCCGAGACTGACCTGGAGTTAATTAACCCGAGACTGACCTGGAGTTAATTAACCCGAGACTGAACTGGAGTTAATTAAACCCGAGACTAACCTAGAGTTAATTAACCCGAGACTGACCTGGAGTTAATTAAACCCGAGACTGATCTGGAGTTAATTAAACCCGAGACTGACCTGGAGTTAATTAAACCCGAGGCTGACCTGGAGTTAATTAACCCGAGACTGACCTGGAGTTAATTACACCCGAAACTGACCTGGAGTTAATTAACCTGAGACTGACCTGGAGTTAATTAACCCGAGACTGAACTGGAGTTAATTAAACCCGAGACTAACCTAGAGTTAATTAAACCCGAGGCTGACCTGGAGTTAATTAAACCCGAGACTGACCTGGAATTAATTAAACCCGAGACTAACCTAGAGTTAATTAACCCGAGACTGACCTGGAGTCAATTAAACCCGAGACTGATCTGGAGTTAATTAAACCCGAGACTGACCTGGAGTTAATTAAACCCGAGACTGATCTGGAGTTAATTAAACCCGAGACCGACCTGGAGTTAATTAAACCCGAGGCTGACCTGGAGTTAATTAACCCGAGGCTGACCTGGAGTCAATTAAACCCGAGACTGATCTGGAGTTAATTAAACCCAAAACTGACCTGGAGTTAAATAAACCCGAGACTGATCTGGAGTTAATTAACCCAAGACTGATCTGGAGTTAATTAAACCCGAGACTAACCTGGAGTTAATTAACCCAAGACTGACCAGGAGTTAAATAAACCCGAGACTAACCTGGAGTTAATTAACCCAAGACTGACCTGGAGTTAATTACACCCGAGACTGACCTGGAGTTAATTACATCCGAGACTGACCTGGAGTTAATTAACCCGAGACTGACCTGGAATTAATTTAACCTGAGACTGACCTGGAATTAATTAAACCCGAGACTAACCTAGAGTTAATTAACCCGAGACTGACCTGGAGTCAATTAAACCCGAGACTGACCTGGAGTTAATTAAACCCGAGACTGACCTGGAGTTAATTAAACCCGAGACTGACCTGGAGTTAATTAAACCCGAGACTGATCTGGAGTTAATTAACCCGAGACTAACCTAGAGTTAATTAACCCTAGACTGATCTGGAGTTAATTCAACCCGAGACTGACCTGGAATTAATTAAACCCGAGACTAACCTAGAGTTAATTAACCCGAGACTAACCTGGAGTCAATTCAAACCCGAGACTGATCTGGAGTTAATTAAACCCGAGACGGACCTGGAGTTAATTAAACCCGAGACTGATCTAGACTTAATTAAACCCGAGACTGATCTGGAGTTAATCAAACCCAAGACTGACCTGGAGTCAATTCAAACCCGAGACTGACCTGGAGTTAATTAACCCGAGACTGACCTGGAGTTAATTAAACCTGAGACTGACCCGGAGTTAATTAACCTAGACTGACCTGGAGTTAATTAAACCCGAGACTGACCTGGAGTTAATTAAACCCGAGACTGACCTGGAGTTAATTAAACCCGAGACTGATCTGGAGTTAGTTAAACCCGAGACTGACCTGGAGTTAATTAAACCCGAGACTGATCTGGAGTTAATCAAACCCAAGACTGACCTGGAGTTAATTAAACCTGAGACTGATCTGGAGTTAATCAAACCCAAGACTGACCTGGAGTCAGGTAAACCTGCATTATATTCGTCACTAAATGCACTCATTCCATTCAGGTGTATGTATGAGTCACTGCTGGTGTCATCCAATCAGAACGCAGAAAGAGTAAGTCTGGATGAGATGGTCATCTGCAGCTTCAGGTTCTTGTTCGTTCCTAACAGAACCAGAAACTTTCTGAGTCAGAATCATCTTGATTCCATGATCTCAGTAACTGCACCCTCACCCTGAAAATGATGCTAGTTGTCATGGAAACATGAGCCTCTGCCAGGACTGCTACTGACCAATGACAGCGCTGAGCGTTGTCACATGACAGGCGGTGCAGCATCTGAGCTACAGCGCCGAGGCTGCAGCAGGACGCACCGACGCATGAAATCAACCTGAGAGGAGCAGGTTCTGGACGACGGCTGGACTCAGAGACGGACTGTTTCAGAGGGGACACGCGTGAAGCACCTGAGCCTGCGGAGGGCAGCGGTCTCACCTGTCCAGGTACAGCAGAGGGGCCCACAGCTGCCACAGCTGCAGCGTTGAGCTGAGCCTGAGCTGCAGCCTGCTGGGCTTGCTGCGCTGCCTGCTGCTGCGCCGCCTGCTGCTGCTGCGCCGCCTGCTGCTGCTGCTGCTGCTGCTGCTGCTGCTGCAGGGTCGCACGGGCCTGCTTTCAAACGCAAACACACACACACACAAATGCACGCACACACACACACACACACACAGGAGGCAAAGCATGCAAGCAGAGGGAAGGGTGAGGAGAACTACTGGAAGATTCTGACCCGACAGACTGGATCTCTGATGGGAGAGGCATCACAGCGAGCTCCTGCCCTCACCTGTAAGGCTCCTGCCCTCACCTGTAAGGCTCCTGCCCTCACCTGTTAGGCTCCTGCCCTCACCTGTGAGGCTCCTGCCCTCACCTGTGAGGCTCCTGCCCTCACCTGTGAGGCTCCTGCCCTCACCTGTGAGGCTCCTGCCCTCACTTGTGAGGCTCCTGCCCTCACCTGTAAGGCTTCTGCCCTCACCTGCTCCTGCCCTCCACCTGTAAGGCTCCTGCCCTCACCTGTAAGGCTCCTGCCCTCACCTGTAAGGCCCTGCCCTCACTGTAAGGCTCCTGCCCTCACCCTGTAAGGCTCCTGCCCTCACCTGTGAGGCTCCTGCCTGCCCTCACCTGTGAGGCTCCTGCCCTTAACTGTAAGGCTCCTGCCCTCACCTGTGAGGCTCCTGCCCTCACCTGTAAGGCTCCTGTCCTCACCTGTAAGGTTCCTGCCCTCACCTGTAAGGTTCCTGCCCTCACCTGTAAGGCTCCTGCCCTCACCTGTGAGGCTCCTGCCCTCACCTGTGAGGCTCCTGCCCTCACCTGTGAGGCTCCTGCCCTCACCTGTGAGGCTCCTGCCCTCACCTGTGAGGCTCCTGCCCTCACCTGTAAGGCTCCTGCCCTCACCTGTGAGGCTCCTGCCCTCACCTGTAAGGCTCCTGCCCTCACTTGTAAGGCTCCTGCCCTCACCTGTAAGGCTCCTGCCTCACCTGTA
The DNA here is from genome assembly GCA_018398805.1 of Hirundichthys speculiger. Classification (NCBI taxonomy): domain Eukaryota; kingdom Metazoa; phylum Chordata; class Actinopteri; order Beloniformes; family Exocoetidae; genus Hirundichthys; species Hirundichthys speculiger. Next base: position 46,059 of record JAGFBZ010000079.1, on the reverse strand, counting down.
AGGCTCCTGCCCTCACCTGTGAGGCTCCTGCCCTCACCTGTGAGGCTCCTGCCCTCCCCTGTAAGGCTCCTGCCCTCCCCTGTAAGGCTCCTGCCCTCCCCTGTAAGGCTCCTGCCTCACCTGTAAGGCTCCTGCCCTCACCTGTGAGGCTCCTGCCCTCACCTGTAAGGTTCCTGCCCTCACCTGTAAGGCTCCTGCTCTCACCTGTAAGGCTCCTGCCTCACCTGTTAGGCTCCTGCCCTCACCTGTGAGGCTCCTGCCCTCACCTGTGAGGCTCCTGCCCTCACCTGTTAGGCTCCTGCCCTCACCTGTTAGGCTCCTGCCCTCACCTGTAAGCCTCCTGCCCTCACCTGTTGGGCTCCTGCCCTCACCTGTGAGGTTCCTGCCCTCACCTGTAAGGCTCCTGCTCTCACCTGTAAGGCTCCTGCCCTCACCTGTGAGGCTCCTGCCCTCACCTGTGAGGCTCCTGCCCTCACCTGTTAGGCTCCTGCCCTCACCTGTAAGGCTCCTGCCCTCACCTGTTAGGCTCCTGCCCTCACCTGTGAGGCTCCTGCCCTCACCTGTTAGGCTCCTGCCCTCACCTGTGAGGCTCCTGCCCTCACCTGTAGGCTCCTGCCCTCACCTGTAAGGCTCCTGCCCTCACCTGTGCCCTGAGGCTCCTGCCCTCACCTGTTCCTGCCCTCCTCCTGCCCTCCCTCACCTGTGAGGCTCCTGCCCTCACCTGTGAGGCTCCTGCCCTCACTTGTAAGGCTCCTGCCCTCACCTGTGAGGCTCCTGCTCTCACCTGTGAGGCTCCTGCTCTCACCTGTGAGGCTCCTGCTCTCACCTGTGAGGCTCCTGCCCTCACCTGTTAGGCTCCTGCCCTCACCTGTGAGGCTCCTGCTCTCACCTGTGAGGCTCCTGCTCTCACCTGTGAGGCTCCTGCCCTCACCTGTGAGGCTCCTGCCCTCACCTGTGAGGCTCCTGCCCTCACCTGTAAGGCTCCTGCCCTCACCTGTAAGGCTCCTGCCCTCACCTGTGAGGCTCCTGCCCTCACCTGTAAGGCTCCTGCCCTCACTGTGAGGCTCCTGCCCTCACCTGTAAGGCTCCTGCCCTCACCTGTAAGGCTCCTGCCCTCACCTGTAAGGCTCCTGCCCTCACCTGTGAGGCTCCTGCCCTCACCTGTAAGGCTCCTGCCCTCACCTGTAAGGCTCCTGCCCTCACTTGTAAGGCTCCTGCCCTCACCTGTAAGGCTCCTGCCCTCACCTGTAAGGCTCTCTGCCCTCACCTGTAAGGCTTCCTGCCCTCACCTGTGAGGCTCCTGCCCTCACCTGTAAGGCTCCTCCTGCCCTCACCTGTAAGGCTCCTGCCCTCACCTGTAAGGCTCCTGCCTCCCTCACCTGTAAGGCTCCTGCCCTCACCTGTACCTGCCCTCAAGGCTCCTGCCCTCACCTGTAAGGCTCCTGCCCTCACCTGTAAGGCTCCTGCCCTCACCTGTGAGGCTCCTGCCCTCACTGTAAGGCTCCTGCCCTCACCTGTAAGGCTCCTGCCCTCACCTGTAAGGCTCCTTCCCTCACCTGTAAGCCCTCCCCTCACCTGTAAGGCTCCTGCCCTCACCTGTAAGGCTCCTGCCCTCACTTGTAAGGCTCCTGCCCTCACCTGTAAGGCTCCTGCCCTCACCTGTAAGGCTCCTGCCTCACCTGTAAGGCTCCTGCCCTCACCTGTGAAGGCTCCTGCCCTCACCTGTAAGGCTCCTGCCCTCACCTGTAAGGCTCCTGCCCTCACCTGTAAGGCTCCTGCCTCACCTGTAAGGCTCCTGCCCTCACTGTAAGGCTCCTGCCCTCACTGTAAGGCTCTGCCCTCACCTGTAAGGCTCCTGCCCTCACCTGTAAGGCTCCTGCCCTCACCTGTAAGGCTCCTGCCCTCACCTGTAAGGCTCCTGCCCTCACCTGTGAGGCTCCTGCCCTCACCTGTAAGGCTCCTGCCCTCACCTGTAAGGCTCCTGCCCTCACCTGTGAGGCTCCTGCCCTCACCTGTAAGGCTCCTGCCCTCACCTGTAAGGTTCCTGCCCTCACTTGTAAGGCTCCTACCCTCACCTATAAGGCTCCTGCCCTCACTTGTTAGGCTCCTGCCCTCACCTGTAAGGCTCGTGCCCTCACCTGTAAGGCCTTGAGCTGCTGCTGCTGCTGCTGGCTCAGCGAGTTGATGGGAACATGCTGGGCCGACGTCATCTGTCCGGCCAGAGTCTGAGCCACCATGCCGGCCTGCTGCTGAGAGTGTGGAGGCATCTGGCCCGGCTGAGGCTGAGCCTGAACCTGGTGCTGCTGCTGCTGCTGCACCAGGTGCTGGATCGACTGGGCCTGGGCTTGAGCTTGGGCCTGGGCCTGGGCCTGGGCGTGCTGCTGCTGCAGCTGCAGCATCTGCTGCTGCTGCTGCTGCAGCCTCATCTGCACACAGAGAGCAAACAGTGCAATCACCACGGAGACAGTCAGAGCTGAGGAAGCAGCTGCAGCTTCGTTTCAGGTGTCCAGGTGTGCCTGTGACCTAGACTGGACACTCACTGTGGAGGAAATTTTTAGGGGTGCACGATAACTATCGGGCCGATAACAGGAAATTATGACATCATCCCGATAAGTCCGATATCACGACGAATAGCCCCGATAACATTTATATTTCTGTCAACACAGCAGTGTCTCGCTCCCTCTGAGTCTTGAATGACCAGCAGTGAATGTTATGTTCAAGTAACGTCGGCATAATCAGAAAAACGATTACTCAATCAGGAAAATCAAGAATACCCCCTCATGCCAGAAAACAACTCGTTAACTCGGTCATAATTTTAGTAGTTGCTGACTTTAATTGATATTCGCAGTATTTTCCCACATGTTACACATAAAAAAAGAAAAAATAGAGAAGGCTGAAATAACGACTAGCAAACGAGGGAACGTGGGAATTTACGTTACACCTTGAATGCAGCCTGCAGCACAGCGCTGATCACAACAAACATGGCGGCGTGGAACTTGGTTAAAGTTTCAGAAGAAGATAGTTTGGTGGTTATTTGTGACGAATCCTCCGAGTGAATTCTACGAGGAGGGAAGCACAAGCTTTAATACGTAAAACCTGATCAGCCACCTACAACATAACAATCACTTCCATGGAGTTTTGAAATCACGCTAACGGAAGCTAACGAAAGCTAATGCTAACATGCACAATCCAGCAGCAGTCTCTCCTCTCCCTCATTCCTCTCATCTAAAGCTTCCATGAGATTAAAAAATAAAAACTACTGAACCTCATTTACTTTAATTAAAGGTATTAATTTAAATGGAACCACAAGCCAAAATCCTTTAAATGTTAATCTTTTCCAGTTTGTAATTTGACATCAAATTTTTTTTTTTATATCAGTCAGTAATGCACCTTATTTAAGTTAATGTGAGATATCAAATAGGTTTGTTTGATAGCTTTACGAAAATGTTGGAGAGGCTTGACAATAGTTTTTCATTGGAAAAAATAAATATCTTTTCATTTAAAAAGTCAAAACTATTTTTGATTTTGTTCATAGTATTGATGTAATGATCTTAGGTACATGTGTGTGTTATCGGTTATCGGCCATTAGGAGCTGAAAGTTATCGGTTATCGGTATCGGTTTTAAAAAACAGCATCGTGCATCCCTAGAAATTTTTATTTGGTTTATATTAATCTTGTAATTTTGTCATTTGTCTCTAACAATATGTTTAAAAGTGATTTGTCTTTATCACACAAGACCAATACACATCATTATGTGTGACAAAGACAAAAGCACGGGGGTCAGCTGTGACTTCCTAAATTCAATTAACATCCAGTAAATAACTTCTTGATCAAGGAACTGTATGACATCCCTAAATTCAATCAGTCTGTTTTAAGACAAAAGTCTCACCACCACCTGCTGTGATTCACTCTGTATGCAAACCTGTAAGCAGAACCAACATCCTTTTGTCTTGTGTTTAAAAGAAAACGCCCTCTCTGTAACGACAGAGTCCTCAGCCAGTATTCTGCGGAGCGCTGGACGACAGCCTCTCCTCGTGTGTACATAAGATTTTTTGTATGTTTGTTTCTTTTCTCTGTAATAAATTCTATTCTGATTTTCTCATCGAGATCGGATCTTATTTTTTCTACAACATCACCTTTAAAACGCATCACTTCAGATTAATATCTATCCTTTTGTGGTAGAATGTTGGAACAGTTACCATCTCCGACCTCCATCACCTCTAAACCTCGACGTTCAGGACGTTCAGGACGTCCAGGACGTTCAGGACGTTCAGGACCACCTCAACAGACGCTGAACATTTACTTCACCCAGGTGACCAACTCTGGAGAAGACTAAGGTGAACCGATACAAAATATATATACAGTGATCTCTCGCCAGTTCGCACTTTAAGTTCCCCGGTTTTAGTTATTTGTAGATTTTTTTCAGAAATATATAATTTTTTTTTTTTTAAAAATCAAGAAAAAATTGCGGAAACATCACAAGATGTTGTGCGCGTTCTCTTGCAGCAGAGAAATGCTGTGAGCCAGTCTGGCCCCTTTAAGAAGGTGGCCTTATGGGTAATGCTGTGGCCTTATGGGTAATGTAGTGTGTGTGTCGTGGGACGGCAGAATGAAAACGAGGTTAGATGAAAGAGCGGTTTGTTTACTACGGTTCAGAGACCAGAGGCTGTGAAGGAAACAGAAAGACCACAGTTGAGCCTTCGTCTTGTTTCGCTACTTTTTTGCGGTTTTTAAACATATTTTAAATAATTATTTAGGCTCGAGGGGCTCCGGCTCTAGTTTGCGGATTCTGATTCTCGCGGTAAAATTTTTGGCCGTACTGGATAAAGCGTAATTGCACATACACTCCAGTAGGTGGCAGTGGCGCTCTCATTGTCACAGTGTCTTCAGGGAGTATTAACTTAAGAGACCAAACCCTCAAGAGACACCGTGGAAAAATAATTTTAAATGTTTTATTCTTCCTGGGGGGGGGGGGGGTGCAGCAGAAAATAATTGAGAAGCACTGCTCTATTCGGACTAAATGGAAGTTAGTCCGGCCCGCAGGATCAGTGCTCCATTCACTGAAGCTGCTAAAATATCCTCCAGCTGAGTGTTTTAACAGCCAGATGTGGACGTGGGTCTTGGGGATGTACGATGGCAGTTTTTTAAACCGATACCGATAACCGTTAACACACACATATACCTAAGATCATTACATCAATACTATGAACAAAACCAAAAACTGTTTTGACTCTTTAAATAAAAAGATATTTATTTTTCCAATGAAAAAGCAGAGGGTTGACTTGCTGCTAGCTTGCTCACATAAGCTCACGTTAGCGCGATTTCAAAAACTCCATGGAAGCGATGTTTCAGATCTTTCAGGTGGCTGATCGGGTTTGACGTGTTAAAGCTTGTGCTATTTTCCCTCCTTCGCTTGGAGCAACAAATAACCAGCTAACTATCTTCTTCTGAAACTTTAACGAAGTTCTACACAATCGCCGCCATGTTTTTTTTCAGCGCACTGTTCCGCAATGCTGCATTCTAGGTGTAACGGAAATTCCTCGTCTGCTAGTCGTTCTTTCGGCCTTTTCTATTTTTTCTATTTTATGTGTAAAATCTGGGAAAATACTGCGAATATCAATTCAAGTCAGCAACTACCAAAATGATGACCGAGCAAGAGTTATCAGCCCGATAGTTATCAGCCCGACAGTTATCGTGCCGATAATTATCTGCCCGATAGTTTATCGGCCCGATAGTTATCGGCCCGATAGTTATCAGCCCGACAGTTATCGTGCCGATAATTTCGGCCGATAGTTATCAGCCAACAGCGATCCCCGATAGTTATCGCCCGATAGTTATCAGCCCGACAGTATCGTGCCAATAATTATCTGCCCGATAGTTATCAGCCCGATAGTTATCGGCCCAATAGTTATCAGTCCAATAGTTATCAGCCCGACAGTTATCGTGCCGATAATTATCGGCCCGATAGTTATCAGCCCGACAGCTATCAGCCCGATAGTTATCGGCCCGATAGTTATCAGCCCGACAGCTATCGGCCCGACAGTTATCGTGCCGATAATTATCGCCCGATAGTTATCAGCCCGACAGATATCAGCCCGATAGTTATCGGCCCGATAGTTATCAGTCCGATAGTTATCAGCTCGACAGCTATCAGCCCGATAGTTATCGGCCCGATAGTTATCAGCCCGACAGCTATCGGCCCAATAGTTATCGGCCCAATAGTTATCAGCCTGATAGTTATCAGCTCGACAGTTATCGTGCCGATAATTATTGGCCCAATAGTTATCGGCCCAATAGTTATCAGCCCGATAGTTATCAGCCCGACAGTTATCGTGCCGATAATTATCGGCCCGATAGTTATCAGCCCGACAGCTATCAGCCCGATAGTTATCGCCCGTATTTTATCAGCCGATAGTTATCAGCTCGACAGCTATCAGCCCGATAGTTATCGGCCCGATAGTTATCAGCCCGATAGTTATCAGCTCGACAGCTATCAGCCCGATAGTTATCGGCCCGATAGTTATCAGCCCGACAGTTATCGTGCCGATAATTATTGGCCCAATAGTTATCGGCCCAATAGTTATCAGCTCGATAGTTATCAGCCCGACAGTTATCGTGCCGATAATTATCGGCCCAATAGTTATCAGCCCGACAGTTATCGTGCCGATAATTATTGGCCCAATAGCTATCGGCCCAATAGTTATCAGCCCGATAGTTATCGGCCCGACAGTTATCGTGCCGATAATTATCGGCCCAATAGTTATCAGCCCGACAGTTATCAGTCCGATAATTATCGGCCCGACAGTTATCGTGCCGATAATTATCGTCCCGACAGTTATCGTGCCGATAATTATCGGCCCAATAGTTATCGTGCCCCTAGTGAGTCTTCAGTGAGAATCAGCAGCTTAAACTGAAGAATCAGACTCAACAAATCCCAGATCACTGCTGAGCTGCAGACCAGTTAAAGAGACTAAAGATGATCTAAAACCAGTGTTCAGGTCCAACATTTCATAATGTGGAGATTTTAAAGATGAGCCTGGTGTTTCTGGAACCAATCAGACGTGATTCGGTGAAGGAAACAGCAGAGCCCGAAGGAGCTGCGTACCTGGTTCTGCTGCTGCTGGTTCTGGGCCTGCTGCTGCTGGTTCTGGACCTGGTGCTGCTGCAGCTGCTGGTTCTGGTGGTGCTGCTGCAGCTGCTGCTGCTGCTGCTGGACCCTCAGCTGCTGCTGGAACTGCTGCTGCAGCGCAGCGTTCTGCTGCTGCTGCTGCTGCTGGAACTGCTGGAACTGCAAGGACTGCTGCTGCTGCTGCTGCGCCTGCACCATCTGCTGCATGGGCATCTGGCCCGGACCCCCCACTGCAGAGCGAGGGACAAGGAGGTGAAGGTCCGGCCCGGCCCGTGGCTCAGAGTCAGCTGCAGAGCAGGGCCGTGCACAGATGTTTGGGGGCGGGTGCTCGAGCCCAGAGAAACGCTGAGCAACATTTATCGATAATGGAACAGAACGAAAACGTCTTTGTAACGTTCAACTGTGGCTGGATGTTGTAAAAATGGAGAATTTTGTATAATTTCACATTTTTTAATTGTAAAATCTCCATTTTTTTTACAATACAGTGATCCATTGTCACTTTGCAGTTTAAGTTCTGCGGTTTTAGTTATTCGTGGATTTTTCAGAAAAATATAAAATAATTTAAAACATTTTTTTTAATTCGCAGAAACATCACAAGATGTTGTGCGCGTTCTCTCACAGTGAAGAAATGCTGTGAGCCAGCCTGGCCCCTTTAAGAAGGTGGCCTTATGGGTAATGGTGTGGCCTTATGGGTAATGAAGTGTGTGTGCCCAACAATACAACCTGTGTGATGTCACAAGTTCCTGCAGTGCCAGAATAAAGTTCCCGTTCCATGCAGAGAAAACCAGACTTTTTCTTTTGTTGTTGTTAGCATGTTAGCCGCTAATTACAAGCCAAAAATAGCACGATAGCAGCGGTTTGTTTACTACGGTTCAGAGACCAGAGGCTGTGAAGGAAACAGAAAGACCACAGTTGAGCCTTTGTCTTGTTTCGCTACTTTTTTATGGTTTTTAAACATATTTTTAAACACATTATTGAGGCTCGGGGGGCTCCGGCTCCAGTTCACGAATTCTGATTTACGCGGGGGGGGGGCGCTGGTCCCCATTAACCGCGAAAACTAAGGGATCACTGTACTGCAAATTTTTGTTGTAAAAATCTCATTTTTTTTCAGATAAAATTTCACATTAAGCAAATCAGAATTTTATCACATTCAAATTTTGTGACAAAAATGTTACAAAATAGTGATTCATGACTTTTGTAGAACTGCATGTTTCTACTATAAAATCGTTTTTTTTTTTTTTTTTGTTGAATATGGTATTTTGAAAAGTCTTTTTTTTTAATTCTTGAAATTTTATCGTTTTTAACGTTTTATAAAATTACCAGTTTGTCACAGAATTTTCCAAGACTTCATAAAACCGCCNTAAGGCTCCTGCCCTCACCTGTAAGGCTCCTGCCCTCACCTGTAAGGCTCCTGCCCTCACCTGTGAGGCCCTGTGCTCCTCCTGCCCTCACCTGTGAGGCTTCCTGCTCCTGCCCTCACCTGTAAGGCTCCTGCCCTCACCTGTCACCTGGCTCCTGCCCTCACCTGTAGGCTCCTGCCCTCACCTGTAAGCTCCTGCCCTCACCTTGTAAGGCTCCTGCCCTCACCTGTGAGGCTCCTGCTCCTGTAAGGCTCCTCACCTGTCAAGGCTCCTGCCCTCACCTGTGAGGCTCCTGCCCTCACCTGTGAGGCTCCTGTGAGGCTCCTGCCCTCACCTGTGAGGCTCCTGCCCTCACCTGTAAGGCTCCTGCCCTCACCTGCACCTGTAAGGCTCCTGCCCTCACCTGTAAGGCTCCTGCCCTCACTGCCCTCACCTGTGAGGCTCCTGCCCTCACCTGTAAGGCTCCTGCCCTCACCTGTGAGGCTCCTGCCCTCACCTGTGTGAGGCTCCTGCCCTCACCTGTCACCTGTAGGCTCCTGTCACCTGTGAGGCTCCTGCCCTCACCTGTAGGCTCAGGCTCCTGCCCTCACCTGTGGCTCCTGCCCTCACCTGTAGGCTCCTGCCCTCACCTGTAAGGCTCCTGCCCTCACCTGTAACCTGGGCTCCTGCCCTGTAAGGCTCCTGCCCTCACCTGTAAGGCTCCTGCCCTGCCCTGCACCTGTAAGGCTCCTGCCCTCACCTGTAAGGCTCCTGCCCTCACCTGTGAACCTGGCTCCTGCCCTCACCTGTAAGGCTCCTGCCCTCACCTGTGAGGCTCCTGCCCTCACCTGTAAGGCTCCTGCTCCTCACCTGTAAGGCTCCTGCCCTGCTCCTGCACCTGCTCCTCACCTGTAAGGCTCCTCACCTGCTCCTCACCTGTAAGGCTACCTCTCCTGCCCTCACCTGTAGGCCTCCCTGCCCTCACCTGTAAGTAAGCTCCTGCCCTCACCTGTAAGGCTCACCTGTAGGCTCCTGCCCTCACCTGCTCCTGCCCTCACCTGTAAGGCTCCTGCCCTCACCTGTGAGGCTCCTGCCCTCACCTGCTCCTCAAGGCTCCCTGCTCCTGCCCTCACCTGTAAGGCTCCTGCCCTCACCTGTGAGGCTCCTGCCCTCACCTGTAAGGCTCCTGCCCTCACCTGTAAGGCTCCTCCCTGCTCCTGCCCTCACCTGTGAGGCTCCTGCCCTCACCTGTAAGGCTCCTGCCCTCACCTGTAAGGCTCCTCCTGCCCTCACTGTGGCTAAGGCTCCTACCCTCCACCTATAAAGGCTCCTGCCCTCACTTGTTAGGCTCCTGCCCTCACCTGTAAGGCTCGTGCCCTCACCTGTAAGGCCTTGAGCTGCTGCTGCTGCTGCTGGCTCAGCGAGTTGATGGGAACATGCTGGGCCGACGTCATCTGTCCGGCCAGAGTCTGAGCCACCATGCCGGCCTGCTGCTGAGAGTGTGGAGGCATCTGGCCCGGCTGAGGCTGAGCCTGAACCTGGTGCTGCTGCTGCTGCTGCACCAGGTGCTGGATCGACTGGGCCTGGGCTTGAGCTTGGGCCTGGGCCTGGGCCTGGGCGTGCTGCTGCTGCAGCTGCAGCATCTGCTGCTGCTGCTGCTGCAGCCTCATCTGCACACAGAGAGCAAACAGTGCAATCACCACGGAGACAGTCAGAGCTGAGGAAGCAGCTGCAGCTTCGTTTCAGGTGTCCAGGTGTGCCTGTGACCTAGACTGGACACTCACTGTGGAGGAAATTTTTAGGGGTGCACGATAACTATCGGGCCGATAACAGGAAATTATGACATCATCCCGATAAGTCCGATATCACGACGAATAGCCCCGATAACATTTATATTTCTGTCAACACACAGCAGTGTCTCGCTCCCTCTGAGTCCTTGAATGACCAGCAGTGAATGTTATGTTCAAGTAACGTCGGCATAATCAGAAAAACGATTACTCAATCAGGAAAATCAAGAATACCCCCTCATGCCAGAAAACAACTCGTTAACTCGGTCATAATTTTAGTAGTTGCTGACTTTAATTGATATTCGCAGTATTTTCCCACATGTTACACATAAAAAAAGAAAAAAGTAGAGAAGGCTGAAATAACGACTAGCAAACGAGGGGAACGTGGGAATTTACGTTACACCTTGAATGCAGCCTGCAGCACAGCGCTGATCACAACAAACATGGCGGCGTGGAACTTTGGTTAAAGTTTCAGAAGAAGATAGTTTGGTGGTTATTTGTGACGAATCCTCCGAGTGAATTCTACGAGGAGGGAAGCACAAGCTTTAATACGTAAAACCTGATCAGCCACCTACAACATAACAATCACTTCCATGGAGTTTTGAAATCACGCTAACGTGAAGCTAACGGAAAGCTAATGCTAACATGCACAATCCAGCAGCAGTCTCTCCTCTCCCTCATTCCTCTCATCTAAAGCTTCCATGAGATTAAAAAATAAAAACTACTGAACCTCATTTACTTTAATTAAAGGTATTAATTTAAATGGAACCACAAGCCAAAATCCTTTAAATGTTAATCTTTTCCAGTTTGTAATTTGACATCAAATTTTTTTTTTTATATCAGTCAGTAATGCACCTTATTTAAGTTAATGTGAGATATCAAATAGGTTTGTTTGATAGCTTTACGAAAATGTTGGAGAGGCTTGACAATAGTTTTTCATTGGAAAAAATAAATATCTTTTCATTTAAAAAGTCAAAACTATTTTTGATTTTGTTCATAGTATTGATGTAATGATCTTAGGTACATGTGTGTGTTACCGGTCGGTTTATCGGCCATTAGGAGCTGAAAGTTATCGGTTATCGGTATCGGTTTTAAAAAACAGCATCGTGCATCCCTAGAAATTTTTATTTGGTTTATATTAATCTTGTAATTTTGTCATTTGTCTCTAACAATATGTTTAAAAGTGATTTGGTCTTTATCACACAAGACCAATACACATCATTAATGTGTGACAAAGACAAAAGCACGGGGGTCAGGCTGTGACTTCCTAAATTCAATTAACATCCAGTAAATAACTTCTTGATCAAGGAACTGTATGACATCCCTAAATTCAATCAGTCTGTTTTAAGACAAAAGTCTCACCACCACCTGCTGTGATTCACTCTGTATGCAAACCTGTAAGCAGAACCAACATCCTTTTGTCTTGTGTTTAAAAGAAAACGCCCTCTCTGTAACGACAGAGTCCTCAGCCAGTATTCTGCGGAGCGCTGGACGACAGCCTCTCCTCGTGTGTACATAAGATTTTTTGTATGTTTGTTTCTTTTCTCTGTAATAAATTCTATTCTGATTTTCTCATCGAGATCGGATCTTATTTTTTCTACAACATCACCTTTAAAACGCATCACTTCAGATTAATATCTATCCTTTTGTGGTAGAATGTTGGAACAGTTACCATCTCCGACCTCCATCACCTCTAAACCTCGACGTTCAGGACGTTCAGGACGTCCAGGACGTTCAGGACGTTCAGGACCACCTCAACAGACGCTGAACATTTACTTCACCCAGGTGACCAACTCTGGAGAAGACTAAGGTGAACCGATACAAAATATATATACAGTGATCTCTCGCCAGTTCGCACTTTAAGTTCCCCGGTTTTAGTTATTTGTAGGATTTTTTTCAGAAATATATAATTTTTTTTTTTTTAAAAAATCAAGAAAAAATTGCGGAAACATCACAAGATGTTGTGCGCGTTCTCTTGCAGCAGAGAAATGCTCTGAGCCTGCCTGGCCCCTTTAAGAAGGTGGCCTTATGGGTAATGCTGTGGCCTTATGGGTAATGTAGTGTGTGTGTCGTGGGACGGCAGAATGAAAACGAGGTTAGATGAAAGAGCGGTTTGTTTACTACGGTTCAGAGACCAGAGGCTGTGAAGGTAACAGAAAGACCACAGTTGAGCCTTCGTCTTGTTTCGCTACTTTTTTGCGGTTTTTAAACATATTTTAAATAATTATTTAGGCTCGAGGGGCTCCGGCTCTAGTTTGCGGATTCTGATTCTCGCGGTAAAATTTTTGGCCGTACTGGATAAAGCGTAATTGCACATACACTCCAGTAGGTGGCAGTGGCGCTCTCATTGTCACAGTGTCTTCAGGGAGTATTAACTTAAGAGACCAAAACCCTCAAGAGACACCGTGGAAAAATAATTTTAAATGTTTTATTCTTCCTGGGGGGGGGGGGGGTGCAGCAGAAAATAAATTGAGAAGCACTGCTCTATTCGGACTAAATGGAAGTTAGTCCGGCCCGCAGGATCAGTGCTCCATTCACTGAAGCTGCTAAAATATCCTCCAGCTGAGTGTTTTAACAGCCAGATGTGGACGTGGGTCTTGGGGATGTACGATGGCAGTTTTTTAAACCGATACCGATAACCGTTAACACACACATATACCTAAGATCATTACATCAATACTATGAACAAAACCAAAAACTGTTTTGACTCTTTAAATAAAAAGATATTTATTTTTTCCAATGAAAAAGCAGAGGGTTGACTTGCTGCTAGCTTGCTCACATAAGCTCACGTTAGCGCGATTTCAAAACTCCATGGAAGCGATGTTTCAGATCTTTCAGGTGGCTGATCGGGTTTGACGTGTTAAAGCTTGTGCTATTTTTCCCTCCTTCGCTTGGAGCAACAAATAACCAGCTAACTATCTTCTTCTGAAACTTTAACGAAGTTCTACACAATCGCCGCCATGTTTTTTTTCAGCGCACTGTTCCGCAATGCTGCATTCTAGGTGTAACGGAAATTCCCTCGTCTGCTAGTCGTTCTTTCGGCCTTTTCTATTTTTTCTATTTTATATGTGTAAAATCTGGGAAAATACTGCGAATATCAATTCAAGTCAGCAACTACCAAAATGATGACCGAGCAAGAGTTATCAGCCCGATAGTTATCAGCCCGACAGTTATCGTGCCGATAATTATCTGCCCGATAGTTATCGGCCCGATAGTTATCGGCCCGATAGTTATCAGCCCGACAGTTATCGTGCCGATAATTATCGGCCCGATAGTTATCAGCCCAACAGCTATCAGCCCGATAGTTATCGGCCCGATAGTTATCAGCCCGACAGTTATCGTGCCAATAATTATCTGCCCGATAGTTATCAGCCCGATAGTTATCGGCCCAATAGTTATCAGTCCAATAGTTATCAGCCCGACAGTTATCGTGCCGATAATTATCGGCCCGATAGTTATCAGCCCGACAGCTATCAGCCCGATAGTTATCGGCCCGATAGTTATCAGCCCGACAGCTATCGGCCCGACAGTTATCGTGCCGATAATTATCGGCCCGATAGTTATCAGCCCGACAGCTATCAGCCCGATAGTTATCGGCCCGATAGTTATCAGTCCGATAGTTATCAGCTCGACAGCTATCAGCCCGATAGTTATCGGCCCGATAGTTATCAGCCCGACAGCTATCGGCCCAATAGTTATCGGCCCAATAGTTATCAGCCTGATAGTTATCAGCTCGACAGTTATCGTGCCGATAATTATTGGCCCAATAGTTATCGGCCCAATAGTTATCAGCCCGATAGTTATCAGCCGACAGTTATCGTGCCGATAATTATCGGCCCGATAGTTATCAGCCCGACAGTTATCAGCCCGAGTTATCGGCCCGATAGTTATCAGCCGATAGTTATCAGCCGACAGTTATCAGCCGATAGTTATCGGCCCGATAGTTATCAGAGTTATCAGCTCGACAGCTATCAGCCCGATAGTTATCGGCCCGATAGTTATCAGCCCGACAGTTATCGTGCCGATAATTATGGCCCAATAGTTATCGGCCCAATAGTTATCAGCTCGATAGTTATCAGCCCGACAGTTATCGTGCCGATAATTATCGGCCCAATAGTTATCAGCCCGACAGTTATCGTGCCGATAATTATTGGCCCAATAGCTATCGGCCCAATAGTTATCAGCCCGATAGTTATCGGCCCGACAGTTATCGTGCCGATAATTATCGGCCCAATAGTTATCAGCCCGACAGTTATCAGTCCGATAATTATCGGCCCGACAGTTATCGTGCCGATAATTATCGTCCCGACAGTTATCGTGCCGATAATTATCGGCCCAATAGTTATCGTGCCCCTAGTGAGTCTTCAGTGAGAATCAGCAGCTTAAACTGAAGAATCAGACTCAACAAATCCCAGATCACTGCTGAGCTGCAGACCAGTTAAAAGAGACTAAAGATGATCTAAAACCAGTGTTCAGGTCCAACATTTCATAATGTGGAGATTTTAAAGATGAGCCTGGTGTTTCTGGAACCAATCAGACGTGATTCGGTGAAGGAAACAGCAGAGCCCGAAGGAGCTGCGTACCTGGTTCTGCTGCTGCTGGTTCTGGGCCTGCTGCTGCTGGTTCTGGACCTGGTGCTGCTGCAGCTGCTGGTTCTGGTGGTGCTGCTGCAGCTGCTGCTGCTGCTGCTGGACCCTCAGCTGCTGCTGGAACTGCTGCTGCAGCGCAGCGTTCTGCTGCTGCTGCTGCTGCTGCTGCTGGAACTGCTGGAACTGCAAGGACTGCTGCTTGCTGCTGCTGCGCCTGCACCAATCTGCTGCATGGGCATCTGGCCCGGACCCCCCACTGCAGAGCGAGGGACAAGGAGGTGAAGGTCCGGCCCGGCCCGTGGCTCAGAGTCAGCTGCAGAGCAGGGCCGTGCACAGATGTTTGGGGGCGGGTGCTCGAGCCCAGAGAAACGCTGAGCAACATTTATCGATAATGGAACAGAACGAAAACGTCTTTGTAACGTTCAACTGTGGCTGGATGTTGTAAAAATGGAGAATTTTGTATAATTTCACATTTTTTAATTGTAAAATCTCCATTTTTTTTACAATACAGTGATCCATTGTCACTTTGCAGTTTAAGTTCTGCGGTTTTAGTTATTCGCGGATTTTTCAGAAAAATATAAAATAATTTTTAAAACATTTTTTTTAATTCGCAGAAACATCACAAGATGTTGTGCGCGTTCTCTCACAGTGAAGAAATGCTGTGAGCCAGCCTGGCCCCTTTAAGAAGGTGGCCTTATGGGTAATAATGGTGTGGCCTTATGGGTAATGAAGTGTGTGTGTGCCCAACAATACAACCTGTGTGATGTCACAAGTTCCTGCAGTGCCAGAATAAAGTTCCCGTTCCATGCAGAGAAAACCAGACTTTTTCTTTGTTTGTTGTTAGCGTGTTAGCCGCTAATTACAAGCCAAAAATAGCACGATAGCAGCGGTTTGTTTACTACGGTTCAGAGACCAGAGGCTGTGAAGGAAACAGAAAGACCACAGTTGAGCCTTTGTCTTGTTTCGCTACTTTTTTATGGTTTTTAAACATATTTTAAACACATTATTGAGGCTCGGGGGGCTCCGGCTCCAGTTCACGAATTCTGATTTACGCGGGGGGGGGGCGCTGGTCCCCATTAACCGCGAAAACTAAGGGATCACTGTACTGCAAATTTTTGTTGTAAAAATCTCATTTTTTTTCAGATAAAATTTCACATTAAGCAAATCAGAATTTTATCACATTCAAATTTTGTGACAAAAATGTTACAAAATAGTGATTCATGACTTTTGTAGAACTGCATGTTTCTACTATAAAATCGTTTTTTTTTTTTTTTTGTTGTTGAATATGGTATTTTGAAAAGTCTTTTTTTTTAATTCTTGAAATTTTATCGTTTTTAACGTTTTATAAAATTACCAGTTTGTCACAGAATTTTCCAAGACTTCATAAACCGCCACCTCCGACGGTGAAACGGCCGCTCGTCGAGTCGGGGGGGTGGAGGGGGGAGGAGCTCGAGCACCGCCTGGACTCGACCCGTGCACGTACCTGCGGCGGAGCGCTGCGGAGGCTCAAACATGCCGAAGCAGAGACAGAAAAGGGGAGCGGCTGCGACGGCGTCTACGCGCAGCCCGACGCGCTACGACAGCAAACACCACGGACGGAGGAAACGCACTCACTGGCTTGTGGGTTTCCAGCCACCCCTGCCATGGCATGCTGGCCTATCTGCATCTGCCCCATGGCCCCCATGCCACCCACGGGAGCGCCGGCGGGGCGAGGCCCCATGCCGATGGCGCCCGGGCCCCCTCCAACCCCTGTCAGGTTAGTCAGGGCATTCATGGGATCTAGCAGAAGGGTAGACAACAGACAACATTACACAGCTCCAACATGCACAGCAGAAATCACGACCGCCATGAGTCCGGGACAGACAGGTCCGGCAGAGGACAGAACACAGCAGACCGACCGGCGCCGGGACGCAGCGTCCACTCACCTGGACCTCCCAGGGCCTTCTTATCTGCAGGAGACACAACAGCTGCCATCAGAGCCCAGAACCAGGAAACGAGCACATGTTCAGGCTGTTTCTGAGCTGAGCTGCACACCTGCTGCCTTCAGGTCACACGGACAGGTGAGCAGGACTCTTTCAGTTATTTAGTTCTAAACAATTAATAAAAAATAAAAAATCATCTGATCACAGCAGGTCGTAGAATCGGGCAGGTGAACCACAAAAGCTTTTAGCTACCAGTTAAACAAAAAAGAAGCCAAAAGGGAAATCTAAACTCACGAGGGAAACACTGACCTTCTCCTGACTGCTTCTAGACCTGAGAGCTCCAGCCAGCTTCTAGAAGCTTCTAGAAGCTTCCAGCCAGCTTCTAGAAGCTTCCAGTAAGCTTCTAGAAGCTTCCAGTCAGCTTCTAGAAGCTTCCAGATAGCTTCCAGTCAGCTTCTAGAAGCTTCCAGCCAGCTTCCAGTCAGCTTCCAGCCAGCTTCCAGTCAGCTTCTAGAAGCTTCCAGATAGCTTCCAGTCAGCTTCCAGTCAGCTTCTAGAAGCTTCCAGCCAGCTTCCAGTCAGCTTCCAGCCAGCTTCTAGAAGCTTCCAGCCAGCTTCCAGTCAGCTTCCAGCAAGCTACTAGAAGCTTCCAGCCAGCTTCCAGCTTCCAGCCAGCTTCTAGAGCTTCCAGTCAGCTTCTAGCTTCCAGAGCTAGAAGCTTCCAGTAGAGCTTCTAGAAGCTTCCAGTCCTTCTAGAAGCTTCCAGCCAGCTTCTAGAAGCTTCCAGTCAGCTTCCAGTCAGCTTCCAGTCAGCTTCTTGTCAGCTTCTAGAAGCTTCCAGCCAGCTTCCAGTCAGCTTCTAGAAGCTTCCAGACAGCTTCTAGAAGCTTCCAGTCAGCTTCTAGAAGCTTCCAGCCAGCTTCCAGTCAGCTTCCAGTCAGCTTCTAGAAGCTTCCAGCTTCAGCAGCTTCCAGTCAGCTTCTAGAAGCTTCCAGTCAGCTTCCAGCCAGCTTCCAGTCAGCTTCTAGAAGCTTCCAGTCAGTTTCAGTCAGATTCCAGCCAGCTTCTAGAAAGCTTCAGCTTCTAGAAGCTTCTGGAAGCTTCCAGTCAGCTTCCAGCTTTCCAGTCAGTTTCCAGTCAGCTTCCAGCCAGCTTCTAGAAGCTTCCAGCCAGCTTCTAGAAGCTTCCAGTCAACTTCTAGTCAACTTCCAGCCAGCTTCTAGAAGCTTCTAGAAGCTGGCTGGAAGCTTCTAGAAGCTTCTAGAAGCTTCCAGCCAGCTTCCAGCCAGCTTCCAGTCAGCTTCCAGTCAGCTTCCAGTCAGTTTCCAGTCAACTTCCAGCCAGCTTCCAGCCAGCTTCTAGAAGCTTCCAGTCAGCTTCTAGAAGCTTCCAGCCAGCTTCCAGTCAGCTTCTAGAAGCTTCCAGTCAGCTTCTAGAAGCTTCTAGTCAGCTTCTAGAAGCTTCCAGCCAGTTTCCAGTCAGCTTCCAGTCAGTTTCCAGTCAACTTCCAGCCAGCTTCCAGCCAGCTTCTAGAAGCTTCCAGTCAGCTTCTAGAAGCTTCTAGAAGCTTCTAGTCAGCTTCTAGAAGCTTCCAGTCAGCTTCTAAAAGCTTCTAGAAGGTTCTAGTCAGCTTCTAGAAGCTTCCAGTCAGCTTCCAGTCAGCTTCCAGTCAGCTTCTAGAAGCTTCCAGCCAGCTTCTAGAAGCTTCTAGAAGCTTCTAGTCAGCTTCTAGAAGCTTCCAGTCAGCTTCTAGAAGCTTCTAGAAGGTTCTAGTCAGCTTCTAGAAGCTTCCAGTCAGCTTCCAGTCAGCTTCTCGTCAGCTTCTAGAAGCTTCCAGCCAGCTTCCAGTCAGCTTCTAGAAGCTTCCAGACAGCTTCTAGAAGCTTCCAGTCAGCTTCTAGAAGCTTCCAGTCAGCTTCCAGTCAGCTTCTAGAAGCTTCCAGCCAGCTTCCAGTCAGCTTCCAGTCAGCTTCCAGTCAGCTTCTAGAAGCTTCCAGTCAGCTTCTAGAAGCTTCCAGTCAGCTTCCAGCCAGCTTCTAGAAGCTTCCAGCTAGCTTCCAGTCGACTTCCAGTCAGTTTCTAGAAGCTTCCAGACAGCTTCTAGAAGCTTCCAGTCAGCTTCTAGAAGCTTCCAGCCAGCTTCCAGTCAGCTTCCAGTCAGCTTCTGGAAGCTTCCAGTCAGCTTCCAGTCAGCTTCTAGAAGCTTCCAGTCAGCTTCCAGCCAGCTTCCAGTCAGCTTCTAGAAGCTTCCAGTCAGTTTCCAGTCAGCTTCCAGCCAGCTTCTAGAAGCTGGCTGGAAGCTTCTAGAAGCTGGCTGGAAGCTTCCAGTCAGCTTCCAGCCAGTTTCCAGTCAGTTTCCAGTCAACTTCCAGCCAGCTTCTAGAAGCTTCCAGCCAGCTTCTAGAAGCTTCCAGTCAACTTCTAGTCAACTTCCAGCCAGCTTCTAGAAGCTTCTAGAAGCTGGCTGGAAGCTTCTAGAAGCTTCTAGAAGCTTCCAGCCAGCTTCCAGCCAGCTTCCAGTCAGCTTCCAGTCAGCTTCCAGTCAGTTTCCAGTCAACTTCCAGCCAGCTTCCAGCCAGCTTCTAGAAGCTTCCAGTCAGCTTCTAGAAGCTTCCAGCCAGCTTCCAGTCAGCTTCTAGAAGCTTCCAGTCAGCTTCTAGAAGCTTCTAGTCAGCTTCTAGAAGCTTCCAGCCAGTTTCCAGTCAGCTTCCAGTCAGTTTCCAGTCAACTTCCAGCCAGCTTCCAGCCAGCTTCTAGAAGCTTCCAGTCAGCTTCTAGAAGCTTCTAGAAGCTTCTAGTCAGCTTCTAGAAGCTTCCAGTCAGCTTCTAAAGCTTCTAGAAGGTTCTTCTAGTCAGCTTCTAGAAGCTTCCAGTCAGCTTCCAGTCAGCTTCCAGTCAGCTTCTAGAAGCTTCCAGCCAGCTTCTAGAAGCTTCTAGAAGCTTCTAGTCAGCTTCTAGAAGCTTCCAGTCAGCTTCTAGAAGCTTCTAGAAGGTTCTAGTCAGCTTCTAGAAGCTTCCAGTCAGCTTCCAGTCAGCTTCTCGTCAGCTTCTAGAAGCTTCCAGCCAGCTTCCAGTCAGCTTCTAGAAGCTTCCAGACAGCTTCTAGAAGCTTCCAGTCAGCTTCTAGAAGCTTCAGTTCAGCTTCCAGTCAGCTTCTAGAAGCTTCCAGCCAGCTTCCAGTCAGCTTCAGAGCTTCCAGTCAGCTTCCAGTCAGCTTCTAGAAGCTTCCAGTCAGCTTCTAGAAGCTTCCAGTCAGCTTCCAGCCAGCTTCTAGAAGCTTCCAGCTAGCTTCCAGTCGACTTCCAGTCAGTTTCCAGTCAGCTTCCAGCCAGCTTCTAGAAGCTGGCTGGAAGCTTCTAGAAGCTGGCTGGAAGCTTCCAGTCAGCTTCCAGCCAGTTTCCAGTCAGTTTCCAGTCAACTTCCAGCCAGCTTCCAGCCAGCTTCTAGAAGCTTCCAGTCAACTTCTAGTCAACTTCCAGCCAGCTTCCAGCCAGCTTCTAGAAGCTTCCAGCCAGCTTCCAGTCAGCTTCCAGTCAGTTTCCAGTCAGTTTCCAGTCAACTTCCAGCCAGCTTCCAGCCAGCTTCTAGAAGCTTCCAGTCAGCTTCTAGAAGCTTCTAGTCAGCTTCCAGTCAGCTTCTAGAAGCTTCCAGTCAGCTTCTAGAAGCTTCTAGTCAGCTTCTAGAAGCTTCTAGTCAGCTTCTAGAAGCTTCCAGCCAGCTTCTAGAAGCTTCCAGTCAGCTTCCAGTCAGCTTCCAGTCAGCTTCTCGTCAGCTTCTAGAAGCTTCCAGCCAGCTTCCAGTCAGCTTCTAGAAGCTTCCAGACAGCTTCTAGAAGCTTCCAGTCAGCTTCTAGAAGCTTCCAGCCAGCTTCCAGTCAGCTTCCAGTCAGCTTCCAGTCAGCTTCTAGAAGCTTCCAGCCAGCTTCCAGTCAGCTTCCAGTCAGCTTCCAGTCAGCTTCTAGAAGCTTCCAGTCAGCTTCCAGTCAGCTTGTAGAAGCTTCCAGTCAGCTTCCAGCCAGCTTCTAGAAGCTTCCAGCCAGCTTCCAGTCGACTTCCAGTCAGTTTCCAGTCAGCTTCCAGCCAGTTTCCATTCAGTTTCCAGTCAACTTCCAGCCAGCTTCCAGCCAGCTTCTAGAAGCTTCCAGTCAACTTCTAGTCAACTTCCAGCCAGCTTCCAGCCAGCTTCTAGAAGCTTCCAGCCAGCTTCCAGTCAGCTTCCAGTCAGTTTCCAGTCAGTTTCCAGTCAACTTCCAGCCAGCTTCCAGCCAGCTTCTAGAAGCTTCCAGTCAACTTCTAGTCAACTTCCAGCCAGCTTCCAGCCAGCTTCTAGAAGCTTCCAGCCAGTTTCCAGTCAGTTTCCAGTCAACTTCCAGCCAGCTTCTAGAAGCTTCCAGTCAACTTCCAGCCAGCTTCCAGCCAGCTTCTAGAAGCTTCCAGCCAGCTTCTAGAAGCTTCCAGCCAGCTTCTAGAATCTTCCAGCCAGCTGTTGTGAAGAAGAATGGACCAGAACTCCTCCAGAACCACGACAGAGACCGATGAAGTCAGACAGGAACCCACGTTACTGCTGCTGGAGGCGGATCTACCAGCTGCTGGATCTGGACTCATCAGGACCGACCACGTTGTTTCTATTTGGCTTCATTTTTGTTAAATAAATAAAAAAACAATTTATTTTATCGTAGACGTGACCAGGACCCACCACGATCAGATGATCCTTATAAGATATTCCTTTATTTGTCCCACAATGGGGAAATTTACAATTTTTATGATGTTTTTTCACAAAAAAACGGGAAACAAAACCCATGTGATTAACAGAGGCGGAGCTAAGTTTGGCCCGTGACCGGGGGGTGCTGGTTTCGTTCCCCCCTCTAGTTCTGGTGAGTAAATCCATCCAGGTGTGAGCTGCTGTCATGTGACCTGAGAAGCTGCTGCTTCATGTTTCAACACTTACGAATGTCTCTGAAGTGGATGATGAGCCGCGCCACCAGAGACAGGTACTCCTCCTGAAAGAGAAACGCCATCGTTAAAACAGGTGAAACTCATCATCAACAGGTGGAGCGGCGTCATGTGACGGCCGGAACAGGTACGGCTGTGGTCCGTCCTCCTCGCCGCTGTACTCTACTCACTCTGGTCTTGGCTTTGATGTAAACGTGGTTCTCCATGTCGGTGCTGGACTTGGGAGTGGTGTTCATGGTTCCAGCTTTCCTCATGGCGTCTTCACTGCAGACAAACGCAGAAGCTGATTAATGCAGAACATAAACTTCCTCTAAAACAACAAGGACGTGTCCAGAACCAGCTCCTGGTCTTTTTTGTTTTTTTTTTTTATCTCATGGAAGCTTTAGATGAGAGGAATGAGGGAGAGGCGCACGTTAGCATTAGCTTCCGTTAGCTCACATTAGCGTGATTTCAAAACTCCATGGAAGTGATTGTTATGTTGTAGGTGGCTGATCAGGTTTTACGTATTAAAGCTTGTGCTTCCCTCCTCGTAGAATTCACTCGGAGGATTCGTCACAAATAACCACCAAACTATCTTCTTCTGAAACTTTAACCAAGTTCCATGCCGCCATATTTGTTCTGATCAGCGCTGTGCTGCAGGCTGCATTCAAGGTGGAACGTAAATTCCCACGTTCCCTCGTTTACTAGTCGTTCTTTCAGCCTTTTCTATTTTTTTCTTTTTTTATGTGTAACATGTGGGAAATACTGCGAATATCAATTCAAGTCAGCAACTACTAAAATTATGACCGAGTTAACGAGTTGTTTTCTGGCATGAGGGGGTATTCTTGATTTTCCTTATTGAGTAATCGTTTTTCTGATTATGCCGACGTTACTTGAACATAACATTCACTGCTGGTCATTCAAGGCTCAGAGGGAGCGAGACACTGCTGTGTTGACAGAAATATAAATGTTATCGGGGCTATTCGTCGTGATATCGGAGTTATCAGGATGACATCATAATTTCCTGTTATCGGCCCGATAGTTATCGTGCAGCCCTAGTTTGAGGATCAGGATGAGACATGTGGTTTGTTTTGTTTTTTAGTTACGGAAGTTAAACCAACACGGTAACATTGTGTTTACAACAGAAATGAATTCTGGTCCGGTTCCTCCTGACAGAACTGGGTCAGGTCTGGAGGTCTCCTGTTCAGCTCTGACCACAGATGTTCTCCAGGACTGAGATCAGGTCTCTGTGGTGTCCAGCTCCAGAACGTGGACTCTGTAGTCCTGAAGCCTCTCAGTAACTAATCTGGTGGTGCGTTCAGGGTCGTCGTCCATCTGGAGACCCGTTAGTGTCCAAGTTTTAACTTCCTGATGTCTGAGATGTTGCTTTAATATTTTTCCATAATGATGTCATCTATCTAGTGAAGTCCACTAGTCCCTCCCACATCATGATGCTGCCACCCCCGTGCTCCACAGCTGGATGGTGTTCTCAGGTCTTTCTCCTCCAGAAACGATGGTCATCATGTCCAAACAGTCCAGTTTTAGTTCCATCAGACCAGGACATGTCTCCAGAAATGAAGCTCTTTGTCCCTGTGAGCGTCTCCAATCTGTAATCTGTCTTTGTCCTGTCTCTTCTGGAGTAATGTCTCCTTCCTGGCTGAGTGGACCTTCAGTCCATGTTGGTCCAGGACTGGTTTCTCTGTGGATGATGACCCAGTCCATGCTGGTCCAGGACTGGTTTCTCTGTGGATGATGACCCAGTCCATGTTGGTCCAGGACTGGTTTCTCTGTGGATGATGACCCTCTCTGACCAGCTGTTCAGGTTCTGTTCTGGGGTTGGTTCAGGTCCATCTCTGGGACTCAGAACCGTCTCCTTCCTGAGGACTATGATGGTGGACGTTCCCATGGTGGTTCTACTGGTGGAGAACTGGTGGACCAGATGAACGTGGCTCCTTCAGACATCTGGAAACCGGACCAGGATGGACCAGACTGGTGGAGGTGGTTTTAGTTTCGGACGGTTCTTTCATTCACATATTTCTCAGGTTGGACTTTGTGAGTCCTGGATTCAGAAAAATCAAACTTACATACAGAAAAAAAAAACTAGAAACTGCCTTGTGAAAAACTAATTTCACGAATCGTATTTTTTTCCTCCAAGTAATCTAGACAAACTGAAGACAAATAAGGACATAAACTGTCCCATTAAAACCTAAGTAAAACCTAATGACAGGATGTTTCAGAGCTAAATGGATGTGAACCGGTAACAGCGACTCATTGTTCCCGACATGTTCCTGTTTATCATCAGCATCGGTATTCGGTACAGAGTGAATTATATCGTCTTATTGCATCGTTATTACTTGTTACTGCAATCACACTGTGAAACCAGAACTTCACCGAGTCTGTTCCGGTCTGTTCTCATAAAACCATGTCGCTGCAGCAGCTAACAATGCTAATAATGCTAAGCAGAAAAAGGAAGAAAGAAAACTACCCAGAAAACCTAAATAACTACGATTTTGTAACTTATTAAACAGGCCGAATTACAAACTGCATTTGGAGCCGAATTAATCACAAATTCCACCACATCTGTGGCCTTCCGCTGTAGTTAAAATACATGGTTCCTTCTTAAATGTCTAATGTTTTACACGCGATCAGGAGTGACGCTCTTCCTCGATGAGCTAACTGCAGCTCGCGCAGAAAAACTCTATTAAACCGCCAAAAAAAAGATTATAAAATAACTGTTTCTCACATCTGAGCCACGACTTTCTGTCGAAACTGTGGGCTCCTCCAGTCGCTGTCCGATCCGGGGACTTCCATGATACCGTTTATTTATTTCCCTCTTTGAGTTTTAATAAAAAATTGACGGATCAAAGACTGTCCCTCTTCTTCTTCTGCTCCGCGCTGATGGCGGCTGCTGTGAACGCTGCTGCCGCCTGCTGGACAGAGGCGGCAACGACGCTGCAGCGGCACAGACGTCTCCTGTGCCGCATGGTGCCAGTGCGCCTGCGTCAAAGAATCATCGACGTCTGCCGACTGGTTTATAGGGAGACCTGGGGCCCGTTTCAGAAAGCGGGTTATGTAGAAACTCCGACTATGTTGAACCTCCTCTTAGGGGAACTCGGAGTTTTCCGTTTCACTAAGCGAGGTTTACTTAACCCCGAGCTGGAGGGTTCAGATGGCTCCATCAGAATCACATTTACACATTTATGAACCCAACAGAGGAGATTAAGCTCCATCTGGTCAGCAGTAGTTAGCAGGTTATGTTTTATATGTTAGTTGATAGACTGAAGATTTTGGTTATTGAACAGGGCCGACGGCCGTAGACCGGACAGCTGATCTGGACTTTTCCAGAATCCACAGATTACCAGTCCGCCCCTGAACACAGCGGGGTGGGTCATCCTCCAGGTCGTGCATGGACAGTGAAGATCAGTGTAGGTGATGGAGACGGTGGAGCCTGACCTTCCCAGATCAGCTGTTCCCTAAACCACAGCCCCACCTCTCCATGCAGCCGAGCAACCACCACAGACCACAACAATATTATATATTAGATTATATTTATATTTAGATATAATATAATATAATATAACCAACATAACTATAAATAATATAACATAAATAACATAACATAATATAATAAACATAACATAACATAACAGAATATAACATAACTAACATATATGAATATAATAACATAACATAACATAATACCATAACATAACAAACATAAAAGAATATAACAAACAGAAAAGATAACAACATAACAGAAATAACAGAATAATAACATAACATAACATAACATAACATAACATATAACATAACATAACATAACATAATATAACACATATAACATAACATAAAATAACATAACATAACTACATAATAGATAACATAACATAACATAACAGAACATAACATAACATAACAGAACATAACATAATAACATAATAAACACATAAATCATAATAACATACATAACATAACATAACATAACATAATATAACATAAACAGAACATAACAAATAACATAACATAACATAACATAACATAAATATAATATAATATAATAAATCATAAAAACCATAACATAACATAATATAACATAACATAACATAAATAAATATAACATCATAACATAACATAACATAATATAACATAACATAACATAACACATAACATAACATAACATAACATAATATAAATAAATAACATAAATAACATACATAAATAACAGAACATAACACATAATAATAATATATAATATAACATAATAAATATAATAACATAACATAACATAACATAACATAACATAACAAACATAACATAACATAATACATAACATAAATAACAGAAAATAACAGAACATAATATATATAACATAACATAACATAAACAACATAACATAACATAAATAGAACATAACATAACAGAACATAACATAACATAACATAAGATAACATAACATAACAACATAACATAACATAAGATGAACATAACATAAATAACATAACATAACATAACATAACATAACATATATAACATATAACATAACATAACATAACATAACATAATAGAACATAACATAACATAACATAAATAATAAACATAACATAAGAATGATATAATAATATAATAAATAATATAATATAATATAATATAAATATAATATAATAATATAATATAATATAATATAATTGTTGTAAAAATCACACATTTTGCAAAACCTTTTTGACATGAAATTACACTTTATGTCCTAAAACCACACATTTTTAATGTAAAATCTCGAATTTCAAAAAACTGTAACACTGCCTTAATAACCACTTTTTTTTTCAATAAAATCTCAAATATCACAAAATCACAACTTTCTTCCTCCTAGACATCCTGAGGGAGTCTGTTCCACTTGAAAAAAAGTAAAATAAAAGTGATGGGACATAAAGTTGCAGTTATATGAAATTTGCAATTGTGTCACATTAAGTCAAAAAGTCACAATTTTGCAAAATTATGTATTATATTACATTATATTATAAAAATATCAATGACCTGGTTGATCTGGCATGATTGTTATGGAGGAAAAAAATAGATTATAATTCCATTCAGAGGCGTCTCTGATGGGATTATAATCTATTTTTTTAAACGTGTAATGAAGCTCGCCTACACTTCCCACAATCCCCCTCTGATCAGCGCTGCTGCGGCTCCACGTGCTCTGAAATTTTAGTCATCTGTTGCACAGAGGAGGGGCGGGAAAGTATGTCACTGGGGCACGAGGCTCTCCCCGCGGTCACGTGGTCCCGTTTTGTGCCGCGTGCGGCCGAGGCGGCCCCGAACACCCTCCTCCTCCTCCTCCTCGTCCTCCTCATCATCATCTTCATCATACTGCTGCGCGCTGTTTGAAAAATCCAGACGGAAAGAGAGCCGGGAGCGCAGCAGATGATCGACGGAACCAGAGTGAAGAAGAAGAATGTTTAGGTGACTTATTTATAAGGTGGTTTAATCTTCTTTCTGTGATGTGGAGGAAGCGGCAGGTGTCATTTAACCACTTTTAACGAGGGCTCGCGCGTGTGACTGTGCCAGAGCTCAAGATGACGACTGCCATGGACACGAACAACAACTCAGGTAAGCAGCGCTGTCTGACAACACCTTCTTAAGGCGACCACTTTCTTCTTTTAACTCACAGCTGGGGCGCACGCACGCGCGTCGTGACTAATGTGGCCTTTTAAAAAGCCGAGATATACAGTCGTGCGTGAGAGTCGAGACAGACTTGGAGGAGACCCATCAACCCCCCGGCTGCGGCCTGAGACGTCCTTTAAAGGCTGAAGTTGTCAGATTTCATAAGGAGTTCGGCAGAAACGCGTTCTGCCGCGCGTTAAAATCGCACCTGCGGAAAAGCGGCACGAAGAGCCGCACATGTCTGGTTGGAGCCGTCACGCGGACTGTCACCGTGAGTCCTCTCGCGTTTCAGGGAACTGGGTCACGATGACAGTCGGTTCCGGGCGAAGAACAGGAAGGGGTGTCTGTGCGTGTGCGCATACGCGCCCGCCCGCCGTATTGCCGCTGACGCTCCGTTGACGGTTCACATGGACCGGCGAACCTGAGCCATGTGCGCTTTGTTTTCACGGAGCTGCGCGCGCTGTGATTGGCTGCTGGTCGGACTGAGCTCATTACATAATTGTACTCCTCTCCCCCCCCCCCCTCCCCCTGAGCGAGGCTGTCTCTCCTTCACGCGATCCGTTTCACTTTTTTATCTTTAACAAAAGCAGATCAATAATCAGCAGGGGCGTTTCTGTCTTTCTGGGGGCCCCTGTTCTGTTGGGGGGCCCCTGTTCTGTTGGGGGGCCCCTTATGTCTCAAATGCTGTAATTGAGTTTATTAAGGACAACTTTGTACCAACATGGTTGTAAAATCACGATATTGAAACATCACAACTTTGTCCTAAAAAGCTAATTTTAGTAATAAAATCTCAAATTTCACAAAATCACAAGCTTTTGACAAAATTCCAGACTTTTTGTTGTCACAGTTTTTCACCTTTTTTCATTTAATATTCCAAGTTTTTTTTTTTTTTTGCTTTTGATCAAATATGTACTTTTGTAAAATCATTTTTTTGTGTCGTAAAATTACGAGTTTAAGTCCTAAAAATGCATTTTTGTTGTAAAATCACACTTTTTATACAGTTTTCTGTCATTAAATTAAAAGAATAAAATAAAATCAGATTTTTTGTTTTTGATCTAGACTTTTGTAAAATTTACAAATTACTGTCATAAGATCACAACTTTTATGATGTTGAAACAGCTGTCGGGTCAAAGGTCAGGGGGAGGAGCTTGAGCTCCACATCAATACTATGAACAAAACCAAAAATAGTTTTGACTCTTTAAATGAACAGATATTGAACTGATGGAAATAAATTCATCAGAATTACTAACTGAAAAAATAACAAAGTTTACAAAAAGTAAATATACATAGAAAATTAATGCACTGACACAAGTTAGATTCAAACATTTCACCTTTACCTGCGGGTCATCTGATGTGTGTAAGGCCTGGTGAATTCTCTGCTGCTGCCTAGCTCACGTTAGCGTTAGCTCACGTTAGCTCACGTTAGCGCGATTTTAAAACTTTCAAAAGCGATGGTTGTGGCTGATCGGGTCTGATGTATTAAAGCTTGTGCTATTTTTCCCTCCTTCACTCGGAGAATTCATCACAAATAACCAGCGAACTATCTTCTTATGAAACTTTAACGAAGTTCCATTTCGATCACCGCCATGTTTGTTTGTTTTCATCAGCAGCATGCTGGATTCAAGGTGTAACGTAAATTCCTCCGTTCCCTCGTTTGCTTTATCCTTTTCTATTTTTCCTTTTTTATGTGTAACATGTGGGAAAATACTGCGAATATCAATTCAAGTCAGCAACTACTAAAATTATGACCGAGTTAACGAGTTGTTTTCTGGCATGAGGGGGTATTCTTGATTTTCCTGATTGAGTAATCATTTTTCTGATTATGCCGACGTCACTTGAACATAACATTCACTGCCGTGTTGACAAAAATATATATGTTATCGGGACTATTTGTAGTGATATCGGACTTATTGGAATGACGTCATCATTTCCTGTTATCGGCCTGATAATTACCGGGCACCCCTACCCACAATCCCCTTCTTCTCAGTGCTGCTGCGGCTCCACGCCTTCTGACATTTTAGTCATCTGCTGCAGAGTTGAGGGGCGGGAAAGTATGTCACTGGAGCACGAGGCCCTCCCACATGGTCACATGGTCTCTTTAGGCTCCTCCAGTCCCTACGGGCCACTCCAGTCACCAGGGGCCCCTCCAGTCACCATGGGCCCCTCCAGTCCCCAGGGTCCCCTCCAGTCACCAGGGGCCCCTCCATTCACCATGGGCCCCTCCAGTCCCCAGGAGCCCCTCCAGTCACCAGGGTCCCCTTCAGTCACCAGGGGCCCCTCCAGTCACCAGGGGCCCCTCCAGTCCCCAGGAGCCCCTCCAGTCACCAGGGTCCCCTCCAGTCACCAGGGGCCCCTCCAGTCCCAGGGGCCCCTCCAGTCCCAGGGGCCCTCCAGTCCCAGGCCCCTCCAGTCACCAGGGTCCCCTCCAGTCCCAGGGGCCCCTCCAGGCCCCTCCAGTCCAGGGCCCTCCAGTCACCAGGGGCCCCTCCAGTCACCATGGGCCCCTCCAGTCCCCAGGGTCCCCTCCAGTCACCAGGGGTCCCCTCCAGTCCCGAGGGGCCCCTCCAGTCCCCAGGGTCCCCTCCAGTCACCAGGGGCCCCTCCATTCACCATGGCCCCCTCCAGTCCCCAGGAGCCCCTCCAGTCACCAGGGGCCCCTCCAGTCACCATTCATCACCAGGGCCCCTCCAGTCCCCAGGGGCCCCTCCAGTCACCAGGGGCCCCTTCAGTCACCAGGGGCCCCTCCAGTCACCAGGGGCCCCTCCAGTCACCTGGGGCCCCTCCAGTCACCAGGGTTCCCTTCATTCACCAGGGGCCCCTCCAGTCACCAGGGGCCCCTCCAGTCACCCGGGGCCCCTCCAGTCACCAGGGCCCCTCAGTCACCAGGGGCCCCTCCAGTCACCGGGGCCCCTCCAGTCACCAGGAGCCCCTTCAGTCACCAGGGGCCCTGCATCTGTTAGGCACGTATGCTGAAAGGATCAGCTCTGCACACAAGTGTGTGTGTGTTGCTCATAAATGGCAGAAACGTGACAGCAGAGGAGGAGGAGGTGTGTGTGGGCGGGGCTTCAGCAGCCAGTCTCGTGTGTGGTGTGTGTGGGCGGGGCTTCAGCAGCCAGTCTCTTGTGTGTGTGTGTGTGGGGCGGGGCTTCTGCAGCCAGTCTCGTGTGTGTGTGTGTGTGTGTGTGGGCGGGGGGCTTCTGCAGCCAGTCTCGTTGTGCAGCCGGCTGTGTGGAGGAGGCACGTGGCCTGGGGGTGTGATCAGGAGAGGAGCAGCAGGAGGGGGAGGAGCCTCCTCTCGTGTGCTGTGATGTCACCAGAGGTGGCGGCAGCTGTTCCTGGTCAGGTGAACGTCCTGCTCTGCTCTGATCTGTCTCTTTCAAATGAGCGTCTTCGTTAAAGCCGACATTAATTGGCCGTCCCTCGTGTTCTCCAGGTGTCATGGGAGGAAAACCTTCCCAGCATCCTCTGCTGTGTTTTTTTTTGTGTTAGTGATTCCACGTGGTTCTGGACTTGTTGAGTCTGGAGGTTTGAGCTGCTCAGGTGTCTCAGGTGTCTCCAGGTGTCCTCCCAGCCCCCCCCCCCCCCCCCCCCCCCCCCCGCAAGATCCTAGAAAGTCTGTTTGAACTTTTACCACAGCCCCTCCCCCTCTGTGGCCATCTGTTGCCGTGGCTACAGGAAACACAGATGCTCCGCCCCTGGGTGACAGCAGAGGGAGCTGGTGAGCAGGTTACTGGTTTCCCTGCTGGTTTTTCTGGTTTCACTGCAGAGGAGGGAGGAGCCAACTCATCGATCGCAGCCAATCAGGTCGTTCCTGTGATTGATTAGTTGAGAGTCTCGGTTCGATCGCTGAATTGATCCGTGGACTCGTCTCGTCGCTGAAGGTCGTCCGTCTGACCTCCTCCTCTCTCCTGCAGGGGGCGTCATCTCCTACGTGGGCTCCTGCGGAGGTTCCCCGTCCAGAACCAGTCCGGTCTCCATGTTCAGCGAGAACTCCAACTCCCAGCTGTGCTTCGCCTCCTCCTCCTCCTCCTCCTCCTCCTCCTCCTCCTCCTCCTCCTCCTCCTCCAGCAGCTCCGGCTCCGCGGGAGACGACGGCTCCTCCTCCGCCTCCTCATCGGTGGGCGGTTCCCCTCGAGGGCGGGACGACGGCGCTCTGAGGGCGTCGCCCAGCCAGTCCGTGGCCAGTCTGACCAGTAAGTGGTGTGGCGGTCGCCTGGACGCCTCCAGATGTTTTGAGTCCGGTTCTCCAGATGTGGTGTTGTTGTGTTTCAGAGCTGAACGGGATGCTGCTGCTCTGTAAGGTCTGCGGCGACGTCGCCTCCGGTTTCCACTACGGCGTCCACGCCTGCGAGGGCTGCAAGGTGAGCGCCGCCGCCACGGGTCCACCGCACACCCCGACATTTACACCAAACACACGGGCCACGGGGCCACAGGGGGCCACAGGGGGCCACAGGGGGCCACAGGGGCCACAGGGGGGCCACACGGGGGCCACACAGGGGCCACACGGGGCCACAGGGGCCACACGGGGGCCACACGGGGGGGGCCACACACACGGGGGCCACAGGGGGGCCACACGGGGCCACATGGGGCCACACGGGGCCACACGGGCCCGGGGCCACACGGGGGCCACAGGGGGGCACACGGGGCCACAGGGGGCCACACGGGGGGCCACACGGGGCCATAGGGGGCACACGGGGCCACAGGGGGCCATACTGGGGCCACACGGGGCCACACGGGGCCACAGGGGGCCCACAGGGGCCACACACAGGGGGCCACACGGGGCCACACGGGGGCCACAGGGGGCCACACGGGGCCACACGGGGGCCACACGGGGGCCACAGGGGGCCACACGGGGGGCCACAGGGGCCACACACGGGTCACACGGGGCCACACGGGGCCACAGGGGCCACACGGGGGCCACATGGGGCCACAGGGGGCCACACGGGGCCACACGGGGCCACACTGGGGGCCACATGGGCCACACGGGGGCCACACGGGGGCCACAGGGGGGCACACGGGGCCACAGGGGGCCAACGGGGGGCACACGGGCCATAGGGGGCGAACGGGCCACAGGGGGCCATACTGGGCCACACAGGGGGCCACACGGGGCCACAGGGGGGCACACGGGGCCACGGGGCCACAGGGCCACACGGGGGCCACACGGGGCAACACGGGGGCCACAGGAGGCCACACGGGGGCCACAGGGGGGGCCACACGGGGCCACACCGGGCCACAGGGGGACCACACGGGGCCACAGGGGGTCACACGGGGGCCATACGGGGCCACACGGAGCCACAGGGGAGCATACTGGGCAACACAGGGGCCACAGGGGGCCACACGGGACCACAGGGGGCCACACGAGGGGCCACACAGGGCACAGGGGCCACACGGGCCACAGGGGCCACACGGGGCCACACGGGGCCACAGGGGCCACAGGGGGCCACGGGGGCCACGGGGGCACACGGGGCCACAGGGGGTCACACGGGGGCCACGGAGCCACACAGGGCCACACAGGGGCCACACGGGGCCATACGGGGCCACACGGAGCCACAGGGGAGCATACTGGGCCACACAGGGGCCACACGGGGCCACATGGGACCACAGGGGGCCACACAGGGGCCACACGGGGCCACACGGGACCACAGGGGGCCACACGGGGGCCACACGGGGCCACACAGGACCACAGGGGCCACACGAGACCACAGGGGGCCACACGAGGGCCACACAGGGCCACAGGGGGCCACACGGGACCACAGGGGGCCACACGGGGGCCACACGGGGGCCACACGGGGCCACAAGGGGGGGCACAGGGGGGCCACATGGGGCCACAGGGGGCTACACGGGCCACAGGGGGTCACACGGGGGGCCATACGGGCCACACAGGGCCACACAGGGGCCACACGGGCCACACTGACACGGCCACACAGGGGCCACACACAGGGGCCACACGGGGCCACCTAAAACTTTAAACTGTTTAACTAAACTGTGGTAAATGAGTGAAGTCAGAAACTGTGATGTCATATACCTCAAATTAGTGAACGAAATCTTGGAAACTGACGTTAAAGTCTGACAAACAAAGAAAAACTTCATAAAGTCACAAATTTGTGTTTAGAAACACTGGAATTTCGACTTTAAAATCTCACAAATTAGCGAGAAAAATGTTCAGAAACGACCAGTTTTAGAGCCACATTTCCAACGTAATCGTTAACGTCACAGTTAAACCTTAACTGCAATTTTATTAACTTGCAAATATTCAAAAAAAAAAAAACTGAAAAATTTAATGAAGTCGTAAATTTGCCTAAAGAAACAAAAAATTTTACTTTAAAACCTTGTAGATTTTCAAGAAAAAAAAATGCAGAAATTTTGACTTTAATTTAAAAAAATTGTAAGAAATAAAAAAAAAATAGAAAATGTTTACTCCATAAAATCATTTAAAAGAAAGATCTCTGTTTTCCAGCGCAGCGTGTTGATTTAAAGTACTACAATGATCCCTCGCCAGTTCACTCTTTAAGTTCCGCGGTTTTAGTTATTCGCGGATTTTTCAGAAATATATAATATAATTTTTAAAAAATCGAGAAAAAAAACGCAGGAACTTCACAGGATGTTGTGCGCGTTCTCTCACAGCGAAGAAATGCTGTGAGCCAGCCTGGCCCCTTTAAGAAGGTGGCCTTATGGGTAATGGTGTGGCTTTATGGGTAATGTAGTGTGTGTGCCCAACAATACAACCTGTGTGATGTTACAAGTTCCTGCAGTGCCAGAATAAAGTTCCCGTTCCATGCAGAGAAAACTGGACTGTTGTTGTTGTTGTTAGCGTGTTAGCCGCTAATCACGAGCCAAAAATAGCACAATAGCAGCGGTTTGTTTACTACGGTTCAGAGACCAGAGGCTGTGAAGGAAACAGAAAGACCCACAGTTCAGCCTTTGTCTTGTTTCGCTACTTTTATGTGGTTTTTAAACATATTTTAAACACATTATTTAGACTTGGGGGGCTGCGGATTTTGATTATCGCGGGGGGGCGCCGGTCCCCATTAACTGTGAAAACTAAGGGATCACTGTACTGCTTTAAATACTCACCTGGTAGCCTGGCGCCCCCTGCTGGCTGCAGGGCCGTCCTGCACCTGTCCGGTCCGTCGCAGCCGCCGCCTGAACCCTGAATGTCTCCCCCTGCAGGGCTTCTTCCGCCGCAGCATCCAGCAGAACATCCAGTACAAGAAGTGCGTGAAGAGCGACAGCTGCACCATCATGAGGATCAACAGGAACCGCTGCCAGCAATGTCGCTTCAAGAAGTGCCTGTCTGTGGGCATGAGCCGGGACGGTGAGCCCCGCCCTCCTCCCCTCACCTGTGACACACCTGTGACACACCTGTGACTCACCTGTGACACACCTGTGACACACCTGTGACTCACCTGTGACACCACACCTGTGACACCTGACACCTGTGACCTGTGACACCTGACACTGTGACACACCTGTGACACACCTGTGACACCTGTGACTGTACCTGTGACACTCACCTGTACACCTGACTGACTCACCTGTGACACACTGTGACAACACCTGTGACACCTGTGACTCACCTGTGACACCTGTGACACACCTGTGACACACCTGTAACACATCTGTGACACACCTGTGACTGACCTGTGACACACCTGACTCACCTGTCTCACCTGTCTCTCACCTGTGACACACCTGTGACTCACCTGTGACACACCTGTGACACACCTGTGACTCACCACCTGTGACACACCTGTGAAACACCTGTGACACCTGTGACACACCTGTGCACACCTGTAACACATCTGACACACCTGTGACTGTGACCTGTGACACACCTGTGACTCACCTGTGACTCACCCTGTGACACACCTGACTCACACCTGTGACTCACCTGTGACACACCTGTGACTCACCTGTGACACACCTGTGACACACCTGTGACTCACCTGTGACACACCTGTGACACACCTGTGACACACCTGTGACACACTGTGAACACACACATGTGACTGTGACACACCTGTGACTGACCTGTGACACACCTGTGACTCACCTGTCTCACCTGTGACACACTGGGACACACCTGTGACACACCTGTGACTCACCTGTGACTCACCTGTGAACACCCTGTGACACACCTGTGACTCACCTGTGGACACACCTGTGAAACCTGTGACCTGTGACACACCTGTGACACACCTGTAACACACTGTGACACACCTGTGACACACCTGTGACCTGTGACACACCTGTGACTCACCTGTGACTCACCTGTGACTCACCTGTGACTCACCTGTGACACACCTGTGACTCACCTGTGACTCACCTGTGACACACCTGTGACACCTGTGACACCTGTGACACACCTGTGACACACCTGTGACACACCTGTGACTCACCTGTGACCACCTGTGACACTGTGACACACACCTGTGACACACCTGTACACACACCTGTGACACACCTGTGACTCACCTGTGACACAACCTGTGACTCACCTGTGACACCTGTGACACCTGTGACTCACCTGTGACACACCTGTGACACCTGTGACACCTGTGACTCACCTGTGACACACCTGTGACACCTGTGACACCCTGTGACACACCACTGTACACACACCTGTGACACACCTGACTGACCTGTGACACACCTGTGACACCTGTCTCACCTGTGACACACCTGGGACACACCTGTGACTCACCTGTGACACCTGTGACACACCTGGGAACCTGTGACACACCTGTGAAACACCTGTGACACACCTGTGACACACCTGTAACACATGTGACACACTGTGACTGACCTGTGACACACCTGTGACTCACCTGTCTCACCTGTGACACACCTGGGACTCACCTGTGACACACCTGTGACCACCTGTGACTCACCTGTGACCCACCTGTGACACCTGTGACTCACCTGTGACACACCTGTGGACACACCTGTAACCATCTGTGACACACCTGTGACTGACCTGTGACACACCTGTGACTCACCTGTCTCACCTGTGACACACCTGGGACTCACCTGTGACACACCTGTGACACCTGACTCACCTGTGACACACCTGTGACACACCGTGACACACCTGTGACACACCTGTGACACCTGTGACACCTGACACTGTGACACACCTGTGACACATGTGACACACCTGTGACTGACACCTGTGACACACCTGTGACTCACCTGTCTCACCTGTGACACACCTGGGACTCACCTGTGACACACCTGTGACTCACCTGTGACACCTGTGACACACCTGTGAAACACCTGTGACTCACCTGTGACACACCGTGACACACCTGTGTGACACACCTGTGACACACCTGTGACTGTGACACCTGTGACCACCTGTGACTCACCTGTGACACACCTGTGACACCTGTGACACACCTGTGACTCACCTGAACACACTGTACACACTGTGACACACTGTGACACCTGTGACACACCTGTGACTCACCTGTCACTGTGACACACCTGTGGACTCACCTGTGACACACTGTGACTCATGTGACTCACCTGTTGACACATGTGACACCTGTGACTCACCTGTGTGTGACACACCTGTGACACACCTGTGAACACATCTGTGACACATGTGACTGACACACCTGTGACTCACCTGTACGGACATACCCACCTGTGAACATGGACACCTGTGACTCACCTGTGACACACTGTAAACAACTGTCACTGTGACCACCTGTGACTCATGTGACATGGACCATGACTGACAGCATGAATGTAACAAATGCAATGTAAATCAAAATAAATTAAATTATACCTTATTATAATAATAAATACAGAAACCGTTATTTAACATATATTCAAGTTTCAAATATTTAAGTCATAATTATATTAAACTCAGGGTTTGTGGTTGTAAGAGTATCCATTAGCTTGGTTTCAGAAGCGGGTCTTTGTTTTTCTTGCAGGCTAAATTTAGCATACTTAGCTAGATTAAACTCTTTCACGACTGACACACATTACACAGAAGTTATACTTTTGTGCATTAATTTTTCTTTTCTTGGACATGTTGGGGTTAGTTTGTTGAGGTTTTTCTCGCTCATATCTATCATTATCGTTGTGGGTAACGACGATATGCATGATGGGAAATGTAGTTTATTGTCAATATGCGCTCTAAAGTGGTGTGAGCTTATTTTAAGTCCTAAAATATTGGTTTAAAATTTAAGCCAATAATGGCCAAGCTCTCGAGGGCCGCATAAAATAACGTGACGGGCCACATTTGGCCCGCGGGCCTCGTGTTTGACACACGTGCTTTAAACAGTTCAGTAGTTCTGGCTTTAGATTCACCAGAAGAAACTGTGACGTTCTAAACTTCGTGATCCATCTGCCCCCTGCTGGTCAGAGACGGTATGGACACAGAGAGACACCTTAAATGATGAGGTTGTAACGACTGGATGAAGAGGAGGTGTGATCTCCTCCTCCTCCTCCTCCTCCTCCTCCTCATCTTCCTCTCCGTCTGTCCACAGCGGTTCGCTTCGGTCGGATCCCGAAGCGTGAGAAGCAGAGGATGCTAGCAGAGATGCAGAGCGCCATGAACAACATGGTCAACAACCAGCTGCAGAACGACTTCCA
Organism: Hirundichthys speculiger; assembly: GCA_018398805.1. Taxonomy (NCBI): domain Eukaryota; kingdom Metazoa; phylum Chordata; class Actinopteri; order Beloniformes; family Exocoetidae; genus Hirundichthys; species Hirundichthys speculiger. The sequence goes on along the minus strand of JAGFBZ010000079.1, from coordinate 8,098 downwards.
GCTGACCAGCCTGACCTCCTCCTCCTCCTCCTCTCCTCCTCTCCTCCTTCCTCCTCCTCCTCCTCCTCCTCCTCCTCTCCATGCTCAGGGGTCTCCATCGCCCCCCAGGCCACGCCCCTGCTCCTCCCTCCATCCTCCCCCTCCGCTCCTGCTCTGGCTCCCTCCTCCTCCTCCCTCACATTCCTCTCCCTCCCTCCTTGTGTCAGAGCCCCGCCCCCAGCCCCGCCCCCAGCCCCTCCCCACCCCCCAGCCCCGGGACAGACGCCACCATCAGTGCCATCACCCGCGCCCACCGCGAAACCTTCCTGTACGCCCACGACAAGCTGGCCAATCCCCACGCGGCGACCCAGCAGCAGAATAACCACGCCCACCGCCACGACGGGGAGGCGGAGCTCTGGGGGAACTGCTGCGCCAACGGTTACCACTCGAAGGGCGGCAACAACAACTTCCACAACCCGAGCTCGCGCCTGTCTCTGGACAACAACCACAACGCTGCTAACAACCACCGCTGCAACGGGAGGCGGAGCCTGCACAACAGCAACCTGGGTGGAGGGGAGGGGCGTGGCGATCATGTGACCCAGAGGCCGCGGGGTCCAGTGAAGAACCGTTCTGGGATTGTTCTGGTAAGAACCGGTTCTTATAAAGTTTGAAAACTTTATGAATCTGAACATTTGAAGTTTTTCTGAAAAGAAATTCAGATACCGAGATTAAAAATTACAGACTAGAAAAAAAAAATTACAAAATTCTGATTATGAATTTTCATATTTTTAAGATAAAAAATTACAATCAATAAAATAAATAATTATAAAATTGTGATAAAGATTTTTAAAAAATAACAGAAATTCTCACTTTATTCACTTGAACATTTGGAAGAAAAAAACATGGAAAAAAAAAAACTGAAGTTTTTTTTTTTAACTTTATAAACTAAATAAACAAACCTAAATTTGAAAGATAACTTTACAAATTCATTTTATAAATTGCCAGTTTGCGAGAGAATTTTTTTAAGTGGGCTTGTAAATTTGTCAGAACTGTCTGGTGGAGGTCGGCTCCATCCAGCTGCTCAGAACCACTCCAGAAATGGTCCAGGATTGGTCCCGAACCGGTCCAGAACTGTTACGTAACCGGTCCCAAACTGGTACAGATCCACTCCAGAACCAGTCTAGAACTGTTCTAGAACCAGTCCAAAAAACAGGTCCAGAACCGCTCCAGAAACGGTCCAGGATTGGTCCTGAAACGGTCCTGAACTGTTACAGAACCGGTCCAAGCTGGTCCAGAACCACTCCAGAACCAGTCTAGATCGGTTCTAGAACCGGTCCAAAAAACAGGGCCAGAACCGCTCCAGAAACGGTCCCGAATTGGTCCTGAACCGCTCCAGAACCGGTCCAGAACCAGTCCCAAATTGGTCCAGAACCACTTCAGAACCGCTCTAGAACGGTTCCAGAACCGGTCCAAAAACAGGTCCAGAGCCGCTCCAGAAACGGTCCCGAATTGGTCCTGAACCGGTCCAGAACTGTTACAGAACCGGTCCCAAACAGGCCCAGAACCATTCCAGAACCAATCTAGAACTGTTCCAGAACCGGCCCAAAAACAGGTCCAGAACCTCTCCAGAAACGTTCTCAAATTGATCCAGAACCACTTCAGAACAGGTCCCAAACTGGTCCAGAACTGCTGTAGAACCGGTCCCGAACTGGTCCAGAACTGGTCCAAAAACAGGTTCAGAACCGCTCCAGTAATGGTCCAGGATTGGTCCCGAACCGCTCCAGAACTGTTCCAGAAGTGTTCCAGAACCAGTCCCAAACTGGTCCTGAACCAGTCCCGAACAGGTCCAGAAACGGTCTCGAACTGGTCCTGAACTGGTCCAGAACCACTCCAGAACTGGTCTGGAACTGTTCTGGTCCAGAACCGGTCCAGTACGTCTGTTGTTAGTCTCTCAGTGCTGCTGGTTCTGCTTCCACGAATGTCTGAACATGTTTGTAGTTCAGGTCTGTGACCTGCGGGGGGGCGTCGGCGAGCAGCCGTCTGATTGGCCGATTGTCTCCACAGGCTTGTCCCATGAACGTCCAGCCGCAGGCCGACCCCCTGAAGACCCCGCAGCAGATCTGGGAGGACTTCTCCATGTCCTTCACCCCGGCCGTCAAGGAGGTGGTGGAGTTCGCCAAACATATCCCAGGATTCAGCGCTCTGTCCCAGAACGACCAGGTGACCCTGCTGAAGGCCGGCACCTTCGAGGTGAGACGACGCCGGCGCCGTTTGGGTTCCAGTCGCTTGTTAAAACGAGAGTTTTCAGTTTGGGTAGCAGCAGGGTTTTAAAGGGTTTTAGTTGGGAGCTCCCCCTGCAGGCCTGGAGGCCCAGCAGCTTGATTGACAGGTCGCTCGTTTCCTCGTTCACTAGCGTGTGACGCTGAGTCAGTTTAGCAGTTTTACAGAAAAAAAAAGTTGTGATTTTGTGAAATTTGAGATTTTACGACAAAAATTCGATTTTTAGAATAAAGTTGCAGTTTAGTGAAATTTACGATTTTTCAACAAAAATGTGAAACTTTAAGACATAAAGAATTTTATTGAAAAAATCTTGCGACTTAGTGAGACTTGATATTTATCAACAAAATGTTGTAAGAAAAATGTAAAATTACGACAAAATGGATTTTTAATATAAAATTACAACTTTATCGTAAAATCAAGAATTTTTTCTGCGAAATTGTAAATTTTGCAAAATCACAACTTTAAATAAATACCATATTTTCTCAAGTATAATATATTGAGTTTGGAATTTTGGACGTGAAAACATAAATTTCGTATTAATTACCGGATTAACGGAGCTGGGTGTCATCAGATGACACCTGGACCTGAAGGGGGCCCAGTCCAGAACCCTGTGGAACTACAACAAAGCCAGAACTGAAAGTTTGGTTGCTGAACGGCTGCTGTATCGTTTGTCTTCGTTGTCGCCGCAGGTGCTGATGGTGCGCTTCGTGTCGCTGTTCGACGTGAAGCGGCAGACGGTGACGTTCGTGTCCGGCGCCACCTACAGCCTGGAGGACCTGCGCGCGATGGGGATGAGCCAGCTGCTGGGAGCCATGTTCGACTTCAGCAGCAAGCTGGCGGTGCTGGAGCTGAGCGGCGAGGAGCTGGGGCTGTTCACCGCCGTGGTGCTGGTGTCCGCAGGTGAGCGCCGCGCGGCCGAGTCGGCTTCAGTAAAGCCCCGCCCCCTTCCCAGCAGCTGCTCTGTTGACCCGGCTCCCGTCTGTGTTTTTTGTGCGTCAGACCGCTCCGGGATCGAGAACGTGGCGTCGGTGGAGCAGCTGCAGGAGAACCTGATCAGAGCGCTGCGCCTGCTGGTCAACAAGTCCGCCGTTGCCCCCGACGACGGCGCCGACAACATGGACTCGCCGCGGTTCACCAAGCTGCTCCTGCGGCTGCCGGACCTGCGCACGCTCAACAACATGCACTCCGAGAAGCTGCTGTCCTTCCGCATCGACGCCTGACGCCGCCGCCGTCGACCCGGCGGTCCCAGACTCAGAGGGGGCGCTGTTCTCCAGAGCACCAGAGGGGGCGCTGTTCTCCAGAGACCAGAGGGGGCGCTGTTCTCCAGACCCAGAGGGGGCGCTGTTCTCCAGAGACACACCAGAGGGGCGCTGTTCTCCAGAGACCCAGGGGGGCGCTGTTCTCCAGAACACCAGAGGGGGCGCTGTTTCCAGAGACCAGAGGGGGCGCTGTTCCCCAGACCCAGAGGGGGCGCTGTTCTCCAGAGACCAGACTCCAGGCACCAGAGGGGCGCTGTTCCCCAGAGACCAGAGGGGGCGCTGTTCTCCAGAACACCAGAGGGGGCGCTGTTCTCCAGACAAGAGGGGGCAGACAGAGGGGGCGCTGTTCTCCAGAGCACCAGAGGGGCGCTGTTCTCCAGAGACCAGAGGGGGCGCTGTTCTCCAGAACACCAGAGGGGGCGCTGTTCTCCAGAGCACCAGAGGGGGCGCTGTTCTCCAGAGACCAGAGGGGGCGCTGTTCCCAGAGACCAGAGGGGGCGCTGTTCTCCAGAACACCAGAGGGGCGCTGTTCTCCAGAGCACCAGAGGGGGCTGTTCTCCAGAGACCAGAGGGGGCGCTGTTCTCCAGAGACACCAGAGGGGCGCGCTGTTCTCCAGAGCACCAGAGGGGGCGCTGTTCTCCAGAGACCAGAGGGGGCGCTGTTCTCCAGAGCACCAGAGGGGGCGCTGTTCCCCAGAACACCAGAGGGGGCGCTGTTTCCCAGAGACCAGAGGGGGCGCTGTTCCCAGAACAGAGGGGGGCGCTGTTCTCCAGAGACCAGAGGGGGCGCTGTTCTCCAGAACACCAGAGGGGGCGCTGTTCTCCAGAACACCAGAGGGGGCGCTGTTCTCCAGAGACCAGAGGGGGCGCTGTTCTCCAGAGCACCAGAGGGGGCGCTGTTCCCCAGAGACCAGAGGGGGCGCTGTTCTCCAGAGACCAGAGGGGGCGCTGTTCTCCAAAACACCAGAGGGGGCGCTGTTCTCCAGAGCAGCTGCAGACCAGAGGAGCAGAAGAAGAACGTTGACGGGCCTCCTCTGATTCGAGCTCTTCTGATCTGGTTCCTCCAGAACTGGTCCTGGTCTCTGGTTCCTGGTCTCTGGTTCCTGGTCTCTGGTTCCTGGTCTCTGGTTCCTGGTGGACCTCAGTCGTGCTTCCATGTTCTGTTCTTCTCCTGGAAACTCTTCCAGACGGACCACACCGGTCCAGTGAGGCCTGCAGGCTCTCAGGTGGAGGGGTTTTCTTCTTCACCTGAGGGGTAGATCTCCTGGGACGTGGTCTCCTGGGACGTGGTCTCCTGGGACGTTGTCTTTTGGGACGTGGTCTCCTGGGACGTGGTCTCCTGGGACGTGGTCTCCTGGGACGTGGTCTCCTAGGACGTGGTCTCCTGGGACGTGGTCTCCTGGGACGTGGTCTCCTGGGACGTGGTCTCCTGGGACGTGGTCTCCTGGGACGTGGTCTCCTGGGACGTGGTCTCCTGGGACGTGGTCTCCTGGGACGTGGTCTCCTGGGACGTGGTCTCCTGGGACGTGGTCTCCTGGGACGTGGTCTCCTGGGACGTGGTCTCCTGGGACGTGGTCTCCTGGGACGTGGTCTCCTGGGACGACTGACTGCTTTTATAATCTTCTCCACGCTGATTCGCCACGATAACTGCTTCTCTAAGAACATCGCTGATGTCTTTCCCTCGTGGCATTATGTTAATGACCCAGACCAGCCAACTGTCAGAACTTCATAAGGGTCTGAACACTGTTTTTTTTTTTCTTCATTTTTGTTAAATAAATGTTTTCCGGAGCTCAAAGCTGACGTGTTTTTGTTCACCTGAGCTCTGATTTATCAGGTAGAAGATCAGGTGACTTTTATTCTGAACCTCCTCCAGCTCAGGAGCAGCCAGGACTTCCAGAACATTCCTGTTTTTTAACCTCCGTCTCCACGGACTGATGGAGCTGGGCCACGCTCCACATGTGCACGTTCACATGCGTGCACAGTGCACCTGAGCAGGTGTCCCGCAGGTGCAGCTGCACGTCTGCTGTAAATGTGTCTGTAAATACAGAAATGCACCTGAACGAACGTCTCTGACCTTTTCTGTTCAAACACAAACATCATCTCTTTAATTTCTTTTTATTTTCTTAATTTTTATTTCTTTTTTTTTTAATTTCATTCTTTTATTTTCTTTAATTTTATTTCTTTATTTTATTTTCTTTATTTCATTTCTTTATTTTCTTTTATTTATTTCTTTTATTTCTTATTTCAGTCTTTATTTATTTCTTTTTCATTCTTTTATTTTCTTTAATTTCAGTCTTTTATTTTCTTTAATTTCTTTTATTTTCTTTAATTTCAGTCTTTTATTTTCTTTTTTTTTTCATCTTTTATTTCTTTTAATTTCATTTTTATTTCTTTAATTTCAGTCTTTTATTCTTTAATTCAGTTTTTATTTTCTTAATTTCAGTCTTTTATTTTCTTTAATTTCATTCTTTTATTTTCTTTAATTTCAGTCTTTTATTTTCTTTAATTTCAGTCTTTTATTTTCTTTAATTTCATTCTTTTTATTTTCTTTATTTCTTTAGTCTTTTATTTTCTTTTAATTTCAGTCTTTTATTTTCTTTAATTTCATTTTTTATTTTCTTTAATTTCATCTTTATTTTCTTTAATTTCAGTCTTTTATTTCTTAATTCATTTTTATTTTTTCTTTAATTTCAGTCTTTTATTTTCTTTAATTTCAGTCTTTTATTTTCTTAATTTCATTCTTTTATTTTCTTTAATTTCAGTCTTTTATTTTCTTTAATTCATTCTTTTTGTTTTTAATTTCAGTCTTTTATTTTTAATTCAGTCTTTTATTTTATTTTATTTTTTTCTTTTATTTTTCTTTAATTTCATCTTTTATTCTTTTATTTTTATTTTCTTTCATTCTTTTTCTTTAATTTCAGTCTTTTATTTTCTTTCATTTCATTCTTTTATTTTCTTTAATTTCATTCTTTTATTTTCTTTAATTTCAGTCTTTTATTTTTAAATCCCCAAAACTGAAACATAAATGACGTTTAACGTTAATAAAGTAATAAAGATAAATATTTTAGTCCAGACCCACAAAAGACATAAATAAGAAAAAAAAACAGTTAAGCACCTGAACAAAATAAGATAAAATAACTAATTAATTAATCAAAAAATATCTAAATAAGTACATTAAAAATAGAATCAAATAATATTCAAAAATGAATAAAAAATAATGAAAACATAAATATATAGATACAGTATGGACACAACATAAATCAGTTTAATTATTTAATTAAAAAATATCTACACTAAAAATAGAATTAATAAACATATAAAAGAAATGAAAACAAATATAAACATGGTATGGACACAAAATAAATAAACGGATGCATGAATAAATAAAAATAGAACAAAATAAGGTGCAGTGGTCACAGAGGCTACAGTCCTCCTGTAGCCCCGCCCCCTTGGTGATGCGGCAGGTCCTGGTCACGGGTTCGACTCCCATGAGCCTCTGGTGTCTCCTCAGTCTCTTCTTCACTGTCAAATAAAGGCCACTAGTGCCAAAAAGATAGAATAAAATAATTTAAAAAATATAGTAAAACACATGAAAAATAAAAATTGTATGAAATAAAATGAATAAATTAAAAAAAAAAATCTAAATATGTACACAAAAATAAAATAATAAGAAATGAATGAATAAAGTAAATAATGAAAACAAATATATACATACAGTTTAAACACAAAATGAAAAATAAACAGTTAAGTACATAAATAAATGAAATAACAAAAAATAAATAAATTAACAAAAGCAAACAAAAAATTCACTTTCAAAACTCACAAATTTTGAAGCAAAACCTCTGATTTTATGATTTTAAAATAATAAACATTTCTCAGGAAATAAATCAGTATTTCTGACTTTTTAACTAATTTGTAAAGAAAAAAAAAAAACTGACTAAACAAATTTAGAAATGTATTTTCTGATGGAAAACAACTGGACTCTGGAATTAAAACTTTCTCCAAACAAAAAACTGAAGAAAAAACAGCTAAATCTCTGAATTTATAAACTCAAAGTGGTGAAAGAAAGGTGAGAAACTGACGTCACTACCTGATAAAACTGAGGTCATTTCAGAGCCTCCGAGTGACAAAAATAAACTTTAGATGAAAACAGCTCATTTTCTTCCTCTGAACGTCGAGGCTTCGGCGCCCCCTGGTGGCCGCAGGAGCTCAGTGCATCTGTTCAGGCTTCATCCTGAAAGAATCAACTGGGAGCATCTTCCATCCCTCACCTGTTCACCTGTTCACCTGTTCACCTGCTCCGGCATGTGATTGGCCAGCTGGAGCTGCTAGTAGAATAGAATATCACAGAATGCTAACACACAAAAAAAATAAGTTTATTGGTGAACCAAAATGGCTTAAAGTGGGAAATATTCCCTTTGATGCTCAATTAGCTGCATTTTAATTTAATCAAAAACCCTTCACTTCAGTAACTTCAGCGTTTTTTTAAACAGACTCAACATGAACAAACATGAAATAAAACAGTGCAACCACTGAGCAGTAGTTTCAAAAATAACTCAAATATGTAGCGTTTGCTGAGT